>JAUTDX010000827.1:0-76264 GCA_030844895.1 Ambrosia x helenae
TTAAGTGCATACCCGAACCCGGCTAGAGTCTTTAGGGTCAGTCGTCGGATTAGTTTTTTATAATCGGGTTGACCTGAATAACCCGAACAATTCAAAAAGAAATAAATGATCCCAATTTCCATATTTTTATGTATATCGGAGTAGTGATTTTATAACCAAATTTGCAACTAAGTATTGTAACCCATGTTGTGGTTTTTATTTTACCAATATTGTAGCCCAAATTGATAGAAATATGCAACTCAAATGGTTAGAAATATGTAACTCAAACACTCTAACCATTTAAAACCGATAACCATTTAACCTGACCCGAAAAACCCGAACCCGATTAACCCCATAACATATAACATTTAACTAGATTGGGTCGGTTATCGGGTAAAATTCTCACCACTGAAAATCCGAATAACCCGAACCGAATAACCCGATAACTGAAAACCAAACCAAACCCGATGAACACCCCTAATTTTATGAATTGCTTGCTAAAGCAGTTCGACTCTAATTAATGTTTCTTTGTTACAGGGCAAGAGATGTTTTCTTGAATGCAATTCAATCACCTTTGCTAGATATTAGTATGGAGAGGCCTACCGCCTACATGAATTGTTGACCTCAGATGTCTTAGAAAATGAATATTAATGGCATTTGTTTCTACACGGAATCAAGTAACCATACCTAAATATAGAGATTCAGGTGTGAGGCAAGCTGAAATTACTAGAATTTGTCTTAATATTGAGTTAAGATATGTTGAATGGTTGTTCTCTTATTGGGAGAGGAGAACGACCCCTACATTCTAATGAATTATCTTCACAGGGAAGTTAAATTCCATAGATGGAGGCCAGGTGCAGGGAAGACGCCTTTCGGTAACATGCGAGTTAGTATATTTGATATTCACACCTTGCACTTAAAATTATTTTTTAAGGTATGAACAGGGGTTGAATATGTATTTCGATTACTTCTTATCCTGGCAATATTGTATGTATCTTGAGTGTTGGTATAATAGGATGTGGATCATTGTGAATAAGGAAAGTAATGAAGAGCAGATTATAATATGGAATTCAAAGTCAGAGGTTCAGGGTTAGTGAGTTTAGAATTATAAGCAGATATGTAAAGAGCATTGATACAAAGAATTGTGAAGGTGCAAAGTCAGATTTTGGCTATTTTAGAAGATATGGATGCGACAGCTGATAAGATTATTGTTGGAGGAGTATATTTATAATTGTTAGTTATACACCACTATGCATTTTGATGTTAACATAACTCATATCAGATGAATAAAGCAAATCAAGATGGGTTGTTTGAAGAAGTTTAAGCTAACCACTATTTTAAGCACAAATGAAATATACATCAAATCTTCCAAATAAAAGGAGATACGATGATTATTTAGTAAGAGTAATTATATTCGGGTTTTCAATTTTGTGGTATATCAAATCAAATAGGAACCAACTAAAAAAAGAAAGCTTTTAATTACTTTACTTAATCAACTCTATTGATATTATTCATACGACGATACCAAATTCAGTAATTAATTAATATATGTCTGAAGAAACAATAAGTATCACGGAGATTAAGACTAATCATCGTGGGGTTAATACTTACGTTCGTCAGATTAATCCTTTACCCAAACCGTTTGGTTAAACCCCGGTGAGAATTGTGAGTGTAGTGTGTGTGATACGGCGTAAATAAAGACACGAGATGTAAGTGGTTCGGTCTAAGAATGACCTACGTCCACTGTAACTAGCCGTATTGTTATTAATATGCTAGTGTGAAGATTACAAGAGAGAATATACTAGGTTACAATGAGAATTTTCCGGATCCTTTAGCAAGGAGATGTCTTCCTCTAATTTATAGGAGAACTCATGGGCTCAGCTGAGGAGCCCATGAGAAACAATTCTTCGTTGGGCCTGGTCAAGGCCAAGTCCAAGCCCCTCCATGGAATGGCGGGAAAGCAGTGTTACTGTTGATGACGTCACGTTGCAGCATGGCTGCTCGCCGAGGTGGACACGTGGCAGGCTGTGATTGGCGGACTCCACCCCTGTCCTTGCTACAGTCGTTGACCATGCTTCTGACATCAGCAGGGGATGTCTACTGTCACTGTAGACGACGGTATGGTGGGAGCATGGCTACAAGCCATGTCGCCGTCCTTGTCAGTAGTTGGTTGGACCACTCCTGCCACCTGTCACTTTGTCATTGGCGCGTACACTGCCAGAGATCCTTGTGAATCTTCCTTTTGTTGTCTTCTGTACCTCGTACAAAAGGTGATGGGAGAAGATTCCGCGCAGTGGTTGCACGCGCATATTTATCAGGTGTTGCTCTTGCTTATCAGTTGTTATCTTTGCGCGCTTTCCTTGCACACCTTGCAAGCAGCGCGCTAATAGATCCTTGCGCCGCCGCCTGGCGCGAGGATTCAATCTTATGGGGATAGGGACGCTTTCTCTCCCGCTTGGATTAGGCTCCCTATCCCTTCAATGTCGTTTAACCAATTTAGTAATAATTCATAAAGTAATTTAAGGTTTCAGGCTATTTCGTTATTGTTGGCTTTTTCTAAAAAGTAACGAATTATAAATTTGCTAACTAAATAACAAAATTTGAGTCAACGTGTACGTGAATTAACAACTTATGTGCTACTAATTCCAGTTCGATAGAACGTTATCAAGATTTTTATTCTACACATCGTTTGAATATCTAAATTTCAGGAACCTGTCCCAGCGGACGGGTATAATACTAGTTAACATTTATTGATGGAATGTGCATGATAATTAAAAAGCATCTTTAAAAATGGTGGAAAAGTGGAATTTAAATATTTAATAACTAACGATGAAAAAAATGTGGAATGACTAATACTTTAGTGGTTAAATGACACATAAGGGAACGATGTAACAATTGATCCACCTTATCTCGATCGTCATAAAAGAAAACTATGTCAAATGCATGATTAAAAGTGGAACGAAGCACAAAATAACCGTAATGTAAATTAAAATAAGAATTATTGAAAGATGTGATTTTATGAATGTTGGTAAAAAGTTAACAAGTTATTTCTCATATTTGTCTAATTGTGTTATGTGTCAAATTAGTCAGCAAAGATCCATCTTTGTTAACCAAGAACAAACAAAAAAATACAAATCTGTGACAGAATACAATTACAGAACAAATCCTCACTACAAAAACCCTCAAACTCTCAGATGATTATCATCAAGATAATCAAACACAAAATACACAAGGAGAAACCAAAGTTATCAGATCAAGACGATCTAACAACGAAACCCTAAAATGTGTGCGTGAAAGAGATAATACAGAAACGATTAAAGTGAGCAAAAGTTGGACAGGATGAGATAAGCAAGCCTTATATACAGGCTAAGGAAGCTTCTACTTAGAAAACACAATCTTAGCAAATAAAACCACACGATAAAGCTTCACACGGATCACACCAAACCAATGGATGAGATTAAAACACCAATATAACCACGAGCCCGGACTAACTTGGACAACAAATCTGGACCTCTTGGACCTCAGCAACTGGACTCCAAAGCTCAACAACAGCAGCCCAAACTAGAAACAGCAAATAGCCCAACTCTTTGTAACACAATACCAAGTTATGTGCACCTACTAGGGTAGGGCTGGCAAGGGTAACCTGTATAAGACACGATTTGCCAGCCCTAGCACCTACAGAGAATCTTATGCAAAATATTATAAAAAAGCAATAAAGAAAAATAATCCTTTTGTTATTAAAATGAAAAATGTACAATACCTTTCAACATTGTGTATTTTAGCGGTGCATTTTCGGTTGCTTTATTATAAAATTTTGAAATTGAATTTGAATTTGTATCGATATCGAGTTCGAAACATCGATTTGGATTCAAATTCCGATTGATTGAATAACTAGAAATAATGCAACAAATCATATAAATAATAAAAGTTATAATTCTTCTGTATTTAAAAAGAAGAAGCCAATTAATAGTAGTTTACGTTCCTAACTTTTGATTGGTTTTTCTTTTTAGAACTTGCATGGCATTACGGATTCAAGGAGGTGAAGTCAAAGCCCAACAAGCTACGTGTCCCAATATCCTCGTGTTTGAATTTTTTTCCAAATTTAAGGAGGTGAAGTCCTCCTTAAATAGGTTCCATAACGGGCCTTAACATTCACCCTTAACCTATCTAATGGGCCAAGGCCCAGTTAAGGGCTTGCCTCCACATCGGTCTATGATTAGTTCAATATAATATGTCATATTATATTACATAAATCATAGAGAGAGAATGTACCGTTATTTCGCGTGGCGATATGCCATTGGGAGACGTCTAGGATTGGACACGTCCCATCCGCCTGTTAGCTACAGGCGTGACAACGCCATGATTGGCTAGTTCCCTTTGTCAATTATGCTATTGTCTCCTCTGTTGCTGCCCATTAGTGGAGACCATTGTTTGAGGTGGCCTCGCGTAGTCTTATTGGTTGATGCGAGTGGGAATTATATTGTTGTTCCCTTGGGTGGATCCGCGACTACGTGCTCACGAGCCTGACTCTTTGGTGGAGCATCCTGATTGGTTGTTCGTGCTGCAGGTCGTACGTAGTGTCTGCTTGGTTGTGTATGGTCACGGAGATTTGCCTTACTCGCACATTCTGATTGGCTATTCGTGCAACATGACCTCTGCCACACATCAAGCTGCTGTCATTGGTCCGTACAGACTTGTACCTTTGTACCTTTTGTCCGCTACGTACTCTGCTAACTTTCGTCAGAAGGTCTCCGTGTTGGACCTGGCGGATGTCGTGTGGGTGATGCGTCCGCGTGGCTCTTGTATCCGCCTAACTTTCCACCCTCCGTCCGCGTGGTCCGTGGGCCAAACATGTCTTGGGCTCATTTAGGGTATGGGCCCGTGTTGTCTTTAATGGACTTTTGGGCCCAAACCCTTCATGAGGATTTACGCTAATTCGTGGGGTTCATAAATTAAAGTTATGAAGCTTTAATGGTGTTTTATGATTTATCATAAATTTAGATTATTTGATGCAACTTGATAAGTTTATAAGCGAAAAGAATTATTATAGTTGATTAGTGATGAGCATAAAAGGTGATTTGGACAAGAAAATGGACCAATGGGGTGAACTGAATCAACCCAAGTTGTCTTGAAGAAAAAGAGGCAAAAAGACTTCAGAAGCATTGGTCAACACGAGTCAAGGAACAACCTCGCGTACCGCAAAGAACCATTCATGGTTCTTCGCGTATCATGAACATATCCTAAGTTTCAAAACTTTAAGGCTTTGATAGTTTGGCCCTTCAACTTAGTTTTCTTCATAAAACCTCACATTTTCTTACGAAAACACAAGAAAACAAGTATCGGAAAGTCGTATACTCGTATTTGTAAATGTAAAACTGTATAAAATGAATTTACAAAGGAGTAAATGTTGAGGTTTTATTGATTCGGCAAATATAAAAAATACAAGGATTGAAAATGACATTACAAGGATATTGAAGTTATCGTAACTCATTTCGTAGCCCGAATATGCTTCTATGAAGTTTTGGGCATTTCTGGACACACAGTTGGCTTTTAGCTGGTTGAGGGGACCACCATTTGTCTTATCTTGAGGAACCACTCTTTCGGAATGCCTTGAGGATTTGACACACGGCGTGCCTTGCAGGCACACCCAAAAGTCAATAAATTTGCTTGTCCTCAAGCAAACATTATTATATGCTTAACACACCCAAACGGAATAGGTAGGAAATAAATGTTATCCATAAGTGTGTTGTGATCCCATTGCCTATAATAGGTTCTCGTTTGTACATCTCAAAATCACCATGATTAAACCATAGGGCCATTTGGTTCCGTGTTTGATCCACGCAAGTGACAATATTTGGGCATGTTTACCTCTTGGGACGACAACCGAGCCTTGAGTGGTAATAACACCTTTAGGGCGAGACACCAAGTTTGAACCCGCATTTGCCTCCGCTTAGGTCCCGACATAAGCAAATGGTACCGCGTATCGGTAGCAACTTTTTGCCGTTTTCAGAATCGGCCTTGGTTCGATATGATACTAATATTTTGCCTATTTTACCTTCAAATACCAGTAACAATATAAATCCACACCGTAAACACGTAACAAGCATTTTCGATGACGATATCGGTGCCATACCTATGGCACAAATGTGTCACGTAGCTCATGTACCTCGCTTCTAGCGCACAAATGTAGGTGTGCTCATGATCGACCGTACACGCAATCTCTCTCATCGTAGTCAGCACCCTCCAAGAAACCTGAAACATACAACACCTACCCCTTCCAAGTTTAACTTCACTTCATCCATCTTTGAATCATATTCAACATACCCAATTCATAAAAGCTTCTAATATCTCTTAAATCAGCAACAAAATCGTTTTTTTTTCCTAACCCATTTAGGGAAAAAAAGGTTAGCTTGTAATTAGGGTATATCTTATTACTACCTTTCGAATCAAACAATAACAAGATGGACGAAGAAGAAGTGAACAGTTCCATCCATGAAGAAGAAATTATTAAAAGAAGAAAAGAAGGGCAAAATGGGAATTTCATCTGGAGGCCTGTAATGTGGTTTAAGAAGTTGAGTGATGAGTTAAGCTGGAGATTTGTGTTGTCTGTGATAATAGTGTATGGAATAAATCAAGGGATAAGTATAGGGTTGTATCGTGTAAGTGTGCAATATTATATGAAAGATGTGTTGAAGTTACAACCTTCAGAAGCACAGTTTTATTCAGGGATAATTGGAATACCATGGATTATTAAGCCTCTTTGGGGTCTTATGACTGATATTGTTCCTATTTTTAGAATGAGGAGACGTCCTTACTTTATATTTGCTGGTATGATTGCACTCTTTGCTTTATACTTTTGTTTTTTGTTGCATATTTAAAATATTTACTTGTTTTTAACTATTTTTTTTTACTTTGCTCAATGGCTGTTCTGTTTAAAATTTATTGGTATTTCTATTAAGTATTGTTGGTTTAAGAGAGTTATATTTAATATTGTTGCTGCATGATAATAAGTTCTAATAGTTTTAGTTAAGCATGGTAAGAATCATAGTTGTCAAAAGCGCGCCTAGGCGCAACCAGGCGCATAATGTGCGCTGCGCCCTGTGCGGCGCGCGCCTAGGCACTGAGGCGTACTATCAGGGCTGTTTTCAGGCTGATTTCCGGCCAAATTCAGGCTAAAAGTTGCCTAAACCTCTAAAACATCCTAAATGAGTTATGAACAAGTCCTAAACAAACCTAAAACATCCTAATGTAGCCCTAAACAAGCCTAAAACATCTCTAAAATCCCTAAACAAGCCTAAAACATCTCTAAAATTCCTAAAAAATGTATTTTATACTATGCTCCTAATTATAAAAAGCCCTCGTTTTTTATGCGCCTTGCGTCTAGTCTCCGGGCTCGGCTATGCGCCTTGAGTGCGCCTAGGCGCTTTGACAACTATGGTAAAATTAAGAATAAGATGGGTGGATCAGGTAACAAGTCAATTTGGTTCAATTGAATGTTGAGACGTGTTGAAAAAGGCCGGCCTATTTTTTTTAACCATTTTTGTGGATAATTAATGCGGTAATTGTGATTACAAAAACATGTTTAGTCCAATAATAGTGTAAATATTTAAATAAATACATTTTAGGATGCTGTAAGCACTAAAAATAGTCTTTCGGCAACTTCCAATCCGTTTTAGATGCAACACAACCTAGTTCTACCTATTCATAAGTAAACGGGTCGAAATCACCACCTCTAGTTAAACCACATGGATTATAGATACAATTCTTAAAGTAAATATGTTTCTTCTTTGTTTCAGGTGTAGTTGGTTCAATAGCAATGCTCATACCAGCTTTCAGTACAAACTTGCCAGCTGTATGTGCCATATTGTCTTTCATGACAGCCGGTGCAGGGGTCGCTATAGCCGATGTGACAATTGATGCTTGTGTAACAGAAAACAGCATAAGTCATCCTACTCTTGCTGGTGACATGCAAAGCTTGTGTGGAGTCAGTTCCTCAATAGGCCAACTTGTTGGGTTTGCTTTAAGTGGCGTTCTTGTTCATATAATCGGACCCCAGGTTTGTCGCTAGTCATTATTTTGTACTCTAAAATGTTCATTTCTTATAATCCTCTATTAGTTAATGAATTTCTATTTGTAGTTGGATTTGTGTATAACCCCATGTGCATGGTTATTTACTGTGTTTGTGTGTGCGCGTGTTTCAGGGTGTATTTGGGGTATTAAGTATCCCTGCTGATTGGTTGTTTTGGTTGGAATGATGTTGCAAGAACCACTTGTCCACAGCTATTCTCACAAGCGGTAAGGCTTTTAATGTTTGGATGATAGATTTTGCTTTTGGATTATTTGAAGATTTTTATTGAATTTTTAATGTTTCGAAAGACGGATTGTGCATCTCTTTATTTAGGGGTTATGCTAGGTGCATCAAAATTGGTTATTAAAGAGTTAAAGGTAACTTACCTAAGTGCCCCTTCTTTGTTTAGGGTTATGCTAGGTACCGAATTTAGAGTGGTGGAAGGTCTCACTGTGGAAGGGAAAAGGAGTAGAGGTAGACCAAAATTGACTTGGGATGAGCGGGTTAGACAAGATTTACTGGAGTTGCACCTTTCTGAGGACATGGTCCATGATAGGGGTCTATGGAGGCATAGGATTAAGGTTAAGGACTATTAGGATATGAAGGCAGGACTAGGTGTATCGTAGGGTCTTATTTTTGCTGTCAAGTTATGTGGTTTTTTTTGCTGTCAAGTTATGTGGATTTTTTTTTTTTTATTATTATTTTTTTTAAGGTGTGCTTCGTTATGTGTTTTGAGCCGAGGTCTCTCCGGAAGCAGCCTCTCTATCCCTAGAGGTAGAGGTAAGACTTGCCTACATCCCACCCTCCCCAGACCCTACCAATAGCGTTGCTATGTGTGGATTTACTGGGCTTGGTTGTTGTTGTTGCTAGTACCGAATTTTAGAAATGGACGATCTGCAAACCCATTTTCGTTACGCGTACAAAAGTGTACCGCGATGAGCAGTATTTTGTATATTACTTTTTAGATGCACCCTGATATCTTTTGGCAGCTTAGAAGGTTATAATCATTATGTCAATCCGTCAATCTATCTAGCTTAGAAGGAAACCGATTTAAAGCCTGGAAAAATAAAACGAATATCTATCCAAACGCCTCTTAAGCAAAGGCAATTGTTAAGATTAACAAGTCTAAAATGGAAAATTTAAAATTACTTCCATTTAAAAAGGAGATTTTGGCACTAATCCGAAGCATGTGCTATCGATGTCTAAATATGTTTAGGTCATGCTCAAAAACTGCAAAACTAAGTTCTTTTGGGAAAATAACTAAATTAATTCATTGCTTAAAGGTTTTCACACTCACCTAAGAAAATAGAATTCTACCACAGTGTTAGTGATTGTTGTCATCATCATACTTAGTTAATTCCATCAATAGCAAAGCTAAGGTAGGGTCCTGAACAGGGTAAGGTGTAGACAGCCTTACCTCTACCCCGAGGGAATAGAGAGGATGCTTCCAAAGAGACCTCGGGATCGATAGTGGTTTTGCATCAAGCCTTGGACATAAGGCACATTACACTTAGCAATCGGGACAAGCCCGATTGGTGCATTATATCCACGTGTCTTTGGGCTATAAACGCCACCACATGATGCATGATTAACCTTCCGCCATTTTTATCGTTATTGTCACGAAATTAGTAAAATAACGTTAAAATGGTTGTAATGTTGTTAAATTTAGTGTATCAAAATCTTTTAAAAAGGTCAGAAGAAAGTAGTACACAAGATTATAAAGAAACCTTCATCATTCGTACCCACTAGCGAGTACGTCCCAAAGAAATTTTATTAGTTTTAACCTTTAGTTGGATGTCAATTTAGTCTACATTTTAGTCCTTTAAATCTGAGTCTCTGACAAGCGTGTCCTGTAAGTGGTTGATGATCAAAATAGTAGTGATTGACTTGAGACATTACTCTAGGCTCTAGCAAAAATAACCTTCAATTCAAATGCTATATGAATTGTGTCACGGAGCTTGAAGCCAAGTGTGTCCTGTAAGTGGTTGATGATCACAAAAATAACCTTTAGTAGGATGTCATTTTTGTCTAAATGAATCATTAACAGTTGTATGTGTGTCACGCAGCTTGAAGCGTTTAACATAACCAACTGGCTATCAGATCAGATGCATCTTATTTAGTCTGTTTATGGCAAAAAAAAAAAAAAATTGCTTTGGTGTTTGTTTTCAACTTCAAAACATTTGAAGTTGACAGGTGTCTCTAGAATCTAGATTGCTAAGTTAGATTTAGCTCTCTGTTGGCTATTAAATTTTATATTATTATTACGTGTTTTGTTTCAGTTTTATTCCGCAAAACAGACTTGTAGTTTTTAACAATAGGCAATAAGAATTATAAATATTGAAATTGTTGTATTAATCTCAATAGAAAAGTATTCAGTTTCCTCATACTATGCCCATACGCTTAAAAGAATTGTTAATTGTCATTTTTATTGGCTTATAGCTACCTAGTTTGAGAGACTTTTACTCCATACTCGCATGAGGTATCTCCTTTTTTCCAAAAAATTCATCTTTAGTCATTTTGTATAAACATTTGGGAACTGTGAAGTGTGAACTGATTATTGGTAAAGCCCCGGATAAGAATTATTTGCAGAGTTCTATATGTCATAGTATTATTTTGTTCTTTATTCGACAGGATTCTTTATAAAGATTACAAAATAAAGTTTGATTTGGGAAAAGTTACTTGTCTTACAAGTATTAGGATTAAGGGTACTGTGGGAGATCCGACCAACCTCTCGAACATTGATTAAACTACTGTTTTGTTCCTTTGCAGTCTAATATGTGTTTGGTTAATGCCATTTATTTGATCATTACAACTCTTGAACAATATCTTGTGTAACCCATTTTATTACAGTTGATTATTTGATTCTGATTATTCTACTAATTTATCTTGCACCTTATATGGTCTTATGTAGGTAAGGCAAAAGTTTCTCGATGCTATAAAAACCATGGTGACAGCCCTGAAAACACCAGATGTTTGGAGACCGTGTTTGTATATGTATCTATCACTTGCATTAGGTGTGAGCATTCATGAAGGAATGTTCTATTGGTACACTGATGCAAAAACAGGTCCATTATTCTCACAGGTATGTTAAGTAGAGTATTTTTTGCTACAAGTTGGATTGACCCAATTCACCTTTTTTCTCAGAAATTTCTAAATTTTTATGTACTAATATATAATTAGTAATAATTTATACTAGTATATAATTAGCATGTCAAATATGATTAACTAAATTCATATGTGATTTTATGCATCATAATTGCACTTTGGAAGACTTTGCTTCAACCCTTTTGATTTGTTTCCTTTTAAGACTGTAGTGTGTTGTACATGTTTGACCCGTTTGACATAAAACATAACGCGAATTGACCCATTGATATGAGTGGGATGAAACTGCCATCTCTAGCCCCAATTCCTAACATAGTGATACTTCTAATGATACTAAACTTATTGAAAATAGTATAACCTCTTGTCATTTAATGCAGGAGGTTATCGGATCGATATTCTCAGTGGGTGCAGTCGGGTCTCTTTTGGGTGTTCTTTTATACCAAAACGTGTTCAGAAGCCACCCGTTTCGTGGTGTATTATTTTGGACCCAATTGCTCTATGGTGCTTCAGGTCTTCTGGATTTAGTTTTGGTCTTACGTCTAAACTTAAAGCTCAATGTACCCGATTACATATTTGTAGTAATGGATGAAGCGGTTTCTAAAATGATTGGGCGTCTCAGATGGATGCCGCTTCTTGTTCTCAGCTCCAAATTATGTCCCTCAGGCATCGAAGGCACTTTCTTTGCTTTACTAATGTCAATTGATCATATTGGGACACTTACATCAACTTGGGCAGGAAGTGTTTTGCTCCATGCCTTAAATGTCACAAGAACACAGTTTGATAGTTTATGGGTTGCGATTTTCATTCGAAGTATTGGAAGACTTCTTCCGATTGGACTTTTGTTTTTGGTGCCTAGTAACGATCCGAATTCAACTATTCTTCCATCCGAATTGCTGACGACCAAAAAGGGTGACGATGTATTGGAATCGGGAAATTCGGAAATGATCTCGTTGGTTAATAATAGCTTGTGATTGAAGGCGGATTACTTCAATACATTCATAGTTTTGTAACTTGTGTACTATGTCTTTTAAGTTTATAATAGAGTACACCCATTCTCTTTATTTCTTAAACTTCTTGTAGGATTGATCTTTTCTTCAAATATATAACTAAAATTAGTAGTTTTTTTTTTGTGGACTATATGCTTATCTTGCAAATGCAGTCAGAGGCGAAGCTTGATTCTCGAATCAGGGGGCGGACTTAATTTTTTTTCGATCGGTAGTGGCAAATCGGTGGGACCCGAACTCAATTTACATACGAAAATCGCAAATTTTCACTACTGCGTCAAACAGAGGGGGCCTGCGCCACCCCTGGCCCTTCAAATCCTTCGCTTCTGAATGCAGTTGCATTATGTTATTATTTTGATTAAATACTTCATACAGTAATCATTACATCTTTATTTAACAAATATTAATAGTTTTATATATATAAAAAATCATACATGTTGCTTGATACATTTGGTACTGTATCTGGCTGCAAAAGCAGAACAGAGTAGATGATCTATAAATAGTTTTGGTATCTTTCCATACTTCAAACAAACAAGATGATAAAAACAAACAAACAAATAAAAAAAATAAATAGATGTAAATTTAGGGATCTTGTGTAACATCATCCTCTTCTATGTTCTCAGGTTCCTGAAGCATGTTCATCAACATATCAACTTGGTTCTGCAACATAGCATTTTGTCGTTCCATGTCTGCGCGTTTGCTTCTTTCGTCCAGCAGCTGCAGTTGGAGATGTTCCAGCACGCGTGAGTCCTCTTCTAATTGCTCGTTTAGGCCATCGATCTCTCTGTCCTGTAACATTCATTCATGTTCATTGTTCATCGCGATCAGTAATCATCCACACTACTTGATGACTCACAAACTGTTTACTAAGTGTACCTTTCGGTTCATTTCTTGTACAGCAATGCGGCGCATGCTTTCAACAACATCGACGTTTACAAGCTTTCTCTTCTTGCCAATGAGCCATCCACGCGGGTAACTGGCAGAATCAAAGTCCGGTGGGGGAAGTAAAGATTCAGCCGAAGGCCTTCTACCATTCAAATCCATTATCGGTTCAAGGGGTTCAAAGAGAGCCTTACGTTTTTCTGAAAGAACAACTGGCGGGTCTTCCATTACCTCGTCTCTTAGTTTTTCGCCTTCAGTTGCTTTATCAGCTACGTCTTTAATGTCCTTCTGCAAGTTCTTCATACTAGCTGAAACCATAAAATCAATTTCGAAATGACATGTGTATTATACTGTTGGTGGTTTTTGTGTCACAAAACTATTTTTGGTAACTAGGAAGACTAAATGAGATGTCCTAACCCAAATCAATGTTTATTATGATTTCGACTACATTAAGCAATCATCTGGGTTGATTATAAGGTAACGAATGTATAACTTTGTTTTCACATAGAAGAATATCTTGTTCTTTAAATTCACTTTGTCTTGTCAAATTATTGATTTCGTGTACCCACGAAATACTTTAATCTGAAAGTGATAACACAATTTTAAAAGCTATTAAAAACCTACAATTACGCTCAATGTAGTAAAGATAGATTTTTTTTGAAAGGTAAACTTCATTAAAAAAAGGTCGGAGGTCCTTAGAAAAAGGACCGCCGCAAATCAATTACATCAAGAAAGGAAGATCCACCCTGCGACCCGCAGATCTGCTTGTCTTTGGATGGGAGAGGGGGAAACATGCCTGTGTGGACCTCACCGGGGTATCTCCGCTGGTTGGGTTAAGGGAAACAGGGTTCGTAGCTGGGCAAGCATCAAGAAAGGCGGAATCAAAGAAAGTAGGTAAACACGCTAAAGCTTGTGCAGATAACCAACATGTCTTTATCCCTCTGGCCTTCGACACCTTTGGCTCCCTGCGCCAGAAGCTATTCGTTTCTTGACCAGGGTCCAACGGGTCGTCCACAGCAATGTTTCATCCCCAGGGGGGCAAGGTTTTGTCTTTAGTAGACTAGGGTTTGCAATTCAAAAAGGGGTGGCGGCGCAGCTTGTTGCCCGTCTACCTGCTATTATGATGTAACTTTCGTATTTTGTTTTAATGAAGTGACTAATTTTAAGAAAAATTACATCATATACAAAGGGTCTTTAGCCCAATCAAACCAACAAATACTCTTGAATAATATTTAGTAAATTATAAATGTTATAAATCATTACCGAACTTACTAACCGTATTAATTTCTAAGTGGTTAGGTTGATTGGAGAAGAAGATGACAAAATTATAACAATTTACTAACTAAATTAGATCCAAGTGGCACAAAAAAAGGAATTATTATACTTGATCACAAGTGGTTTATTGAATATATATTATGACTAGTAATTTAGTGTTTTATAAAATTATAAATCATAATCGAACTTTTACTAACGTTATTAATTTGAATCGATTAGTTGGGGACAAAGACATAATTGTAACTTTGTTTAAAGTTTACTGAAAAAAGTAAGGCCCTTTATTTTGAAAAATTAAAGAGCACACACGAGGCTAGTTTAATTATTATTATTGCATTCACCGTGGTCCTTGGTCTGTTTAAAATCAGGACAAGTCTTTGAAGTATAAACATTTACACCCGTCTTTCCAAAAATCGGTTAAATTTCTTTTGAAAAACCATGTTAAGTATCGTTAAAAAAACATAAAACAACCCTTGTACGTAACGCATTGATAATTTAATGAGATAGCGGGGCATGCAGTTATATAACAGCCTTAGATACTACACTTACAGCAAAACATACAAGTGATTTATTTTGTTGTCGCAGTTCTTAACATAACATTACACATATTTTATAAATAGAATTATGATAATGTTATTTTTATTATAACTGACTTAGTTTTTTTTTTTTTTTTGAACGGCCAACAAATCAAACCCGAGCACTCTAGGGGCACATTTTCGACAAATTCAAGTACTCCGAAAGTACCGGAGTTGTCAATAGGCACGACAATGAAATTACCGGTAAAACCCGTCTGGCTCAAGAATCGAACCCAAGATCCCTCGGGTCATCTATCATTGCTTACCAATGTCTTTACCACTACAATGCTATTGACTTATAACTGAGTTAGTAATTAGTGAAACATAATGTGAAAAAAAATTTAATGATATATTTTGGCATTAAAAGAAAAAAGAATATTGTTTTTTTAACCAGGAACCACTAAAGTAAAATGATAAGCAAGTATTTTTTGAAAGTTATTAAATGCTTAAAAGATGGAAATCAATTATAACATTTCTCTTAAATATAACAACAAAAAAACACAAAAAACATGACTTACTTTGGGTTAAGTCTTGTGTCTTTGTGTCTTTGTGAAACTCTAGATTTTATAAAGAATTTTCGACAACAGTCACATAGATCTATATCTATATCAGTAAAGCAGTTGCACATAGAATAAAATAAAATAAATTACCTGATCTCTTACGTGATTTCCAGAATACAGGAGTAGAAGGTACCGGAGAGAAGCCATTAACAACCACCTTTTTATCTTCTTCCATTATTATTTCTCCACTAAAAATTATAAAATAAAAACAAACTCACTAATCAATAACAATCAGTTGACTTCAATGTTCAATCCCTTTTCATCAAAATAATATGTTTAAATCAGATAACGAAGTACAAAGATTAGAGAGAGAGACAGAGAGTTTTGCTTTGGTTTCTTCTTCTGATTCTTATATGTTCTTTATTGTTGTTATTGTTGTTGTGCAATCTTTGTAAAACGTGTAGTTGTCGCTTACCCACACGAGTTTGTTTTTAATGGATCAGATGATGTGGATATGGACGGCCAGGATGATGTTCTTGCCTCATCTGCTTTCTTATTACTCTATCCACGTGGGACCCCTTTCCTGCAACAAGGGAATACCAAACTCTGAAATTTACTGAATTGCCCCGATTTTTGTGTAGTATTCTCAGAATAATATGCAGTCAAGACGTGGGCAGAATGGTCAACAAAGTAATACTCCTGCTATAAACTTATAAAAAGTACTCATTTCACACACATTTCAATAAAGATATCTTAACTTAAATATTAAATGTAACATGTCTCCAACCGAGGTACAATGTAGAGATGAGTTGGTACTAGTAACATATACGTACTCGGATTGGTATCGGTACCGATCACCGGTATTTGAACGTTAAGTGGTTAAATATTGGTACCAAAAAAGCCAAATAGTACCCGTATCATTTGCTCATCACTAGTACAATGGATGATGTTGGACTAATGCGGAAGGGAGACGAGTAAAGAGAGAAGATAAAATTTGTAAGTAAGAGCACCCATAATGTGTGGGTTTGTGGGTGTTTGGATTCACATCCCAAAGTCCTACATGTTGGCTTAAGTGTTTTTGGTCAGCATTCATGGACTTGGTCCGGACAAGTTAGGTGAGACCACACATATATTGTGGATGCTCTAAACCAGGTTCCAACTACCGCACCATGTGCCGGCAAAAAATCAATAGACCCAACTGGCCTACAAGTAAAAAAAAAAAAAAACCACATGGAACCATACCACATGAAAATGGATATTGAATCACAATACTAATATTCCTTTTTCCTTTTCAGTTTCAGTAATTCAGCATTAAATACTTTAATGCCATGTTGGTATTGTGAAATAATCCAAGTGCTTTACAAACTCCTAAAGTAAACACACTTGAATGATTAAATATTATAACTTTGTTTTGTTAGAGTCCTTCTAGAAAAGAAGAACTCTCCAAATATAGGCGTATGCTATTTTAGGGCAACGAACACACGGTATTCTTTAGTAAAAGGCGAAAGAATAGTTCGCTTTGTGTTCATTGCATAGCTGCGTGCCTTACAACATTGCAGCTGGGATGCTTATATACACACATCCTCCCTTTCCAACTATTTTGACCAACCCATGTGGGACTAACCCATCGCCCTTCCTCCTCTTCAGCTTTCTCCATTTCCTAGAAAATGTGGACTGCATTAAGTTTTGAGAATTTTCCCTTATGTTTAAATGCATCAAATGTTGATTGGCTGAAAGTTCGGTTGAAGTGTAGATATCAAATGTTCACAGATTTGAAAATTGTACCGTCACCAAGAGATACATGGCGGGTGCAAGCTCTGTGGATCCCCAAAATGGATTCTGTTCAAACACCAAAATCATTCACAATCTCCACCCACCGGCTCCTTTCCCTCCTTCGATCTAAACCCGCATCCTCATCCAAAAAGAGTTAGAAGAGGTAAACGACTACTGGGCAATTGAGCTAGCGTAACGTGTTTTGGCTGTACTAGAAGTAACATATTCCAACTTGAATTCATTTGACCCGTTATGAAGTGGGATGGACTTTCTTATGACTTCATTAGAAAAGTGCTAATGGTAACATGACCCGTTATCCAATCCGTCCCTCTTTCCATCTCTAGTTACCTTCATACTAGACTTTAGGTTTCAAATGAAGCCTTCTGCTTGTAAATTTTCCAAGAAAAAAATTGTACTTGAAAAACTTATATAAGTGTTCTACTTTTAGCAATCAGAAGTTTGAGCCCAAAGTCTTAAAAAATGATCAGTTTCAGTGCATACAACCTAACTCCTATACTGAATAATATCATTTTCTTGTAATCAACAGTTTAACACAATATTTAATCTACTAAAAATGTGCAATAAGTTTTTACAGGTAAACCAATGTGACCATCCCACTAAGCCAACACAGAGCATGTAGAACACTTGGAGCATACATAACATTAGAACTGTGATTGGTTGGAGTCTTTTCCAAGGAAAAGAACTCTTCAAAAATAAGCGTATGCTATTTTAGTGCAACGAGCACACAGTATTCTTTAGTAAAAGGCGAAAGAATAGTTCGCTTTGTGCTCATTGCATAGCTGCGTGCCTTTCATCTTTGCAATGGGCTGCTTATATATACACAGTTCCCTTTCTAATTTATTCATCCAGATGATGTGGGACAAAGCCAGTCATTCCCCCTTTATAACTATCCATCTTTTTAACTATCTCCAACTTCCTTTCACATTCCTGTAATCTATTTCTCTCTACTGTCCCTCGGCGTCATTGTCTCCCCTATTAATCCGATTTCCGCCAAATCAGAGTTAACCGACCTTCTTCGTCTTAGTAACCCTGTCATCGCCTTTGCTACCTCCTCAGTCGCTTCTAAACTGCCGTCGTCTTTGCCACTAGGCATAATCATCATTGATTCTCCCCAATTCCTTTCCATGTAACAAAATTGTAGCTCTAATGCCATTCTTTCACATGTGAAACAGTCTGATACAGCCAGGATTCTATACTCGTCTGGCACAACCGGTCAAATCAAAGGCGTGGAGTTAACTCACAGGAATTTTATTGCCATAACATCTGCTTCACAACATAACAGATTCATGAAAGACAAGAATGTTCCTCAACCCGAACCACACCACGTTTCGTTGGTTACTCTACCGTTGTTTCATACTTTTGGGATTTTTATGCTGATAAGGGCTTTTTATGCTGATAAGGGCGACATCAGTTGTAGTTCATCTTTTTTTTTTTTTTATTTATGTTTATATACTTTTTAGCTGGTTTCATAGAGTAAACTTCCATAACATAATTGTTTTGTTCTGATGTCCAATGTTGTTGATATTTGAAATTGGGCTCCTTTAAATCTTTAATATCAGATACATGATGCAACTAAATGAATCATATTTTGAAAGCAAATGAATAAGGAGATGAAGAGGTCCATTGCAGCTGATTGTGCAAGTTGGGGGAATTGGTGAAATTTGTGCAAAGCACGTCATGGATTATCCGAGTAACTAACTCTTTTTTAAACACGAAGAGAAAATAACATAACATGTAAAAATGCAATAAAAAAATTTGTTTAAATTACTGCTAGTCCGCGCCTGCTTATGAATTACAAATACACTGATTTAAAACATGTTGGGAGTCACTTATTTTGATGTTTTCTTTCTGCATGAGCATGACTATCAACAACATCTTAAAAAATGTAAAGACAACACATATACCAAAAAATCAAAAATGATGATACTTATCTTTCCGAAAGCAACTGAATATTAGATCGAATCACAACAGGCGCCTCGATCAGCTGCAAGAACAAATACGAATTTCTTTGTCAAAGAATCTCTGTTTTGTCTAATTTTGTTAGAGATGTATATGTTGTCAGGTGCCTGTTTCAAACAACTTAAACAGTCATAAAATATCATAAAAGGGAATGTGGGTCGATCATATATTCATTCATATATGATCTGTAATGTAACTACCCATGAACATGGAATTGCATTGTCATGGGTGATGCCATCTGTCCACGTGATGGGGCTTCTGGATCATTAGATCAACGATCTCTGACAAAAGTATAATGGCCATAAGTTGTTTATCCACTAAATGCTGTTACCTTTGAACGTGATACACCAACTCTAAAACTAATAGAGATATTACAAATGTTTATTTTTAGTTAATAAATTAGGTGTAATTATGACACGGTTTGTCTGACTTTTGTTATACTTAATTTGGTCAGTGTCTTTGAATTTTTTTTTTTTTTTTTTAGAGATAAATGAAATTATCTTAAACCAAAAACAGCCAATTACAAGTGATACGTGGGTAAACGGGCCACAAGTTGCGTAGCTACCCCTTTTTGTATTGCAAAACCTACTCTATTGCTCTATTGAAAATAAAACACTGGCCCTTAGCAGCTGGAGAATTACTTTGCACAACTTTCTTCACGCGATCGAGGAGCTTGATTGCTTGCGGGGCCAGCACTCCAAAGGTATCAAAAGCGAAGGGCACAAACACATGTTGGTTGTCTAGACAAGCCGCTTCATGTTTATCCACTTTTTGCTCTCGGCTTTCAAAACTGCCTGCCCAGCCACAAAACCCGAATCCCGGAGTCCCACTAATTTGCCTTGCTCCCATCCGAACACAAGAACGTCCGCTGGCCTCAAGGTGGACCGCCCGTCAAGCGGGTCCGTCAAGAAATTCACGGGAGCCTCTTTTTTGGCTGAAATCCCTGCCCTTCGTAACACATCCCATAGAACATCTCTAACCAGGTCATGTCTGTATTTAAAACCTGGCAACTCCTTACAATGTAGGGCATGTTCTCCAAACTTGTCCAAGCATGCTTTTTTACAGATCGGACATGGTTCATCGACGGGAAACATGGGAATCATCAGTCGGTATTTGAGGACCGCCCGATATTCGATAGCTGACATATGTTGCCCGGGTCCGTCAATTAGGAGTGTATTGAGGAAATCTTGAGCATGGGCCTCTTTGAGGCATTCAAACACCGCTTTCTGGCGTGAAGACATGTTAAACTCCTCCTCCATAGTCTGCATGGCTTTACAGTTAAACGCACTCGCCAAGATTTTTTGAGGCTTTTTTGGGGCGGTGTCTTTATCAGTAAAGCCGCCCACATCTACATTGGGGAGAGAGCTGCGAATGTTGTCCAGTGCGAGCTTATAATCATCATCCATCCCAACCACCCCGCTGTTCCTTAGAATGTGTTCTTGTAGCTTCCATGACTGCGCCCTAGAAGCCACATACGCGTGTGCGGACACATCTTTCGCCGAGCACAGGCCCAAACCCCCCCGAGCTGATCGGTAAGGACGCCAATCGCCATTGAAGATCCCAAAAAAATGCCCCCCACAAACAACGATATCCTCAACAGCACCTCGGGGACCCTTGTCAAAAATGGATACTACCTCCCCAACAAAGGTCGGTTGGCACGTTCGAAGCCCAAACAACAGTTTGGCCACACCCATACATGAGCAAAGCAATAAGAGCTCACTTTTGGGGTCCCGTAACTTCTGCAAAACGCCCATCAGGCCAACAACGCGCTGAGCCCTCTTGACTGCCATTGAGCTAATGTAATTCCCATCACGACTAACACCCCCCCTAGAAGCTTTACCCCTGTCTGTGGTCTTCCGATCTCCTCAGGAAAAATACCAAGCTTCGCTTTCATACCATTGCATGTTGGCCAAAAGATCTCCGACTTCTTAATATTAAGCATAAGCCCAAACTGGGGACCTTCTGCTCGAATGATGTCTAGGGCTTTAGCTACTTCTTTGGTCTTGCCTATAATCGTGCCATCATCCAAATACCACGCATGAAAGGGTAAGGAACAGTGTTCTTCCACCTGTAGCACCAGCGGATGCAAGACAAGGGCAAAAAGAAGAGGTCCTAAAGGATCCCTTGCTGGACCCCTGTGTAGGCCCCGATACAAGTATCTCCTACATATAGCCTAGCAGGTTGGGCGTATAAGAACTGAACCCATTGGTAAATAGATGGGCAGCGGATGCTGACTTCGCGCAAAAGGATTGTCCGGTCAACCATGTTGAAAGCGTTCGAAAATGAATTTCATTAGGGATTAATTATTTTTTTCTAAAATTAAAAACGTAACGAATTTCATTAGGGATTAATAGACATTAAGTGAAAACCATATAGGTCATGACTTTAGATAATGGCGTTCCCCGGAAAACCCATACCGTCGCTTGTCACTTGACAGACATTATGCCGCCACAAAAGAAACCTCTCTCGCGTAACACACGGGGAAACCTGGGTTGGCTCAGGATCAAACTCATGACCTATACAGTTTTCACGAACTATCCATCGCCTAGACCACTCCACCAAAGTGGAGGGTTTTTTGTAATTATAATTTCATTTTGCAAAATAGAATAAAAACAAATAGTTATAATGTGTATTCCATTTGGTTCAATAAAGGTAATACGTCATGAATTATTATTATATATTGATTTAAGAATATTGTCACCGGACACCTCCTACAAATGTTCAAAATCAGAATCAAGAAAATTTTTTTATTATCAATAATAGAAAATAGAAATGGGTGCTATTATCTTATCGCCTCTTCGTCCCTAACTAGTTAGAATCATAGACACACAAGTTCCCAACATATACAAACTTGCACATAAACACCATTGCTCACATTTGGGGAAAAATCTTGAGTGATGAAATCCGGCTCGTCGAGACTTTTCCATCTGCTAGTTATGGGCAAACAACTCCACTCCTAGTTAAAGTTACGCACGGGCCCACAACTCCACTCCTAGTTGAAGTTACGCACTCCATTTTTCAATTTTTTTCCCAATTGATCTATAAGAGCTTGTCAACTTGGGATCATATCCTAATTATGTCTTCAAAGGGAGCTAACACATAACTGGAGGGGACTTAAATTTATTTCGAAAGTTGTCTATAGCTAGACAATTAGGTAATTCTCTATCGGTACATAGCCCCACTAACAAAATTTTAATCTGCCCATGCACACGAACCTACCGGAAACCATAAATTACAAACAATCAAAATTAAAAAGCCTTTGATCATACAAAAATATATCGCTAAGAATAACGTCTAAGCGATTTAAATATACATCTAAATGGGAGAAACCTAAATCACACGTACACATGAGCATACACACATACATAGAAACACATAAATAACATGTATACAAAAGAAATAATAGGCGTGTAGGAGGAGGTCCCGAAGCTGACCAATTCTAAATGGTTAGTCAAAATTCTCTACAAATAAAATAAAAGATTTGTTATTCTGATTCTTTTTAAGAGACAAGTTGAAAAGTTGGTATCTGTAGAATGACATTATAAAATATATAGATGAGTTAAATGTGAAAGCTTTAAAAAAGTACCCTACATATTACTTTCGTTTGAAGTCAAATCCTTGCACCTAGATGCTAATACAGTTGCTTGGTCAATTATGCACAACTTGATAATGCATATGTTTGTCTAACTATATAAAATAAGAATTCTTTAATTACAAGCTCTTTCTAATCACATAAGATTTTTAAAATAATAGTATTTCAAACTTTTGTGTTTATTTTGTTGATAATAAATATTGCCCTTAGTTATACCAATAAAAAAACATTTAAAGACAAACAGATGAAAATGTAACATAAAACCTACCCCACCAATGCACATTACTACCAAACTTTCGTTAATCATTTAACTCAAAACTTTAATTTGAATAGCTAGCAATTAAATTGCAATTTCACTAGCTATTTAACTAGCGTGTAGATTGTAGCATGCACATGGCATGTTAAACACAAATAATTACCTAGTACTAGTTATGGACCCTTATACATAACCTAAAATCATCTAAATTAAGAAAGACATATTCATAACCTAAGAACTACGCCATCATATCATAGATTTCTTGTTCTAGTCCTATTTTAGAAACTTTATCCAAAAGTTTACCATAGATCTAAAATAAACAAAAATATCAACAGTTGAACACCAACAACAACATCATCTTAACTACTATTTATATACATACATACACACGTACATTGACACAATGAAACAAATGAACGTATATGTATAGGTAGTTCAAAGTTTAAACTTGTTGACAGACAGTTATTCCGTTAAAAAGAAAGAAACAATCAAACAAACATTAACATATATAGTTGCGTGGTGTGTGTGGTCTGTCTGTCTGTTGTAGTCATATGTTTTCAAGTGGTAAGGAAACGCGGCTGCCTGTTTTACCAATCCTCACATGCCTAATTTTAGAAACACCATAGAAACAACATCAAACCAACCCCACATGACTACTACTCGTAAACCCTAAATATAATCTTTTCCTTTCTTTTCTTAACCCTAATTTATCTTCCATTTTCATTTCCTTCAACTCATATTATTATTATCATCATCATCATTGTTATTATTATTATTATTGTTAATCCCAATTTGTCGACTTATCTTTATTACGTTTCTTGTTATCAACCAAGTTGTCATAACTCATAATTCAAATTCATAACCATTTGTTGCAATGGATTTGAATTTGAAGAAGAGGGGTTTAATAAGTGAAGATGATAATAATAATAATATTAATAATAATAATAATTGTGAGGGAAAGAGAAGAAAGCAAGTGATGGAAATAAGCAAGTATGGAGATGGAATGTCGTGGGTTCGAGGGTGTTTGATCGGTAAAGGGTGTTTTGGGTCGGTATATCTTGCGACTTTAAAGAAACCCAAATCGAGATACAGCTCTTATCCACAAATTATGGCTGTGAAATCTGCAGAGGTCTCTGTTTCTGGTTCAATTCAGAAGGAGAGAGAGGTGTTGAATAATATTCGAGGCTGTCGAAATGTGATCACATGTTTTGGAGAGGAGATTACTAATGGAGAGAATGGTCAGATGGTGTATAATTTGTTATTGGAGTATGGTTCTGGTGGGACACTTGCTGATCAAATCAAGAAATCTGGACAAACCGGATTGCCCGAATTGGATGTGAAACGTTATACTAGGTCAATTCTTCGTGGATTGCGTCATATACATCGTTGCGGGTATGTTCATTGTGATTTAAAACCAGAAAACATTTTGCTGGTTGCAAATAATGGGGCAGATCAATTCACTGCTAAGATTGGCGATTTCGGATTAGCTAAGAGGGCAAAACAGAACAAAAAGGGGAAGTTGATTGTTCCGTATTGGAGAGGGACTCCAATGTATTTTTCGCCTGAAGTTGTGATAGATGGTGTTCAAGAAGCTCCGTCTGATATTTGGGCGATTGGGTGTATTGTGCTGGAAATGTTAACGGCGAATCCACCTTGGGGTCCGAAAGTAGATACGACTAGTGATGAGATAATTACTCGAATTGGGGAGCTTAATGAGTCTCCGTTGGTTTCAACCACGTTGTCAAGCGAAGCCAAGAGTTTCTTGAAGGCTTGTTTCTCGAGGAAATCGATATACAGATGGACAGCTGAGATGCTTTTAGCTCATCCCTTTTTAGAAGGGATAGATGACAATGTAGAAGAAGACGACGATGATAATAATAATAATAATCATAATGTTGAAGATACTAGTGATGTTTTTGACATAAACGCCATCAGCTCGTTGATTATGTCTGAAAGTGAAGACGATGAGGCGATCAGTTTTTCATTATTTTCAGATGGTTTATGTTCTTGGTCAGAAGAAGATGTTGATGGTACCGAAAACGAAGTAAACTCTTGTTATTCTGTGGAAGAAGAAGCAAGTTCCACTGCCCCATTGAATGAAGTACACCAATACCCTATTACTTTCACCATTTCTTCAACAGTGTAAGAGAATTTGTACTATGTTTTGTGAGATTTGAAGTTACATTCATACTTATGTTTTGTAGTCATGTTTAAGGTACAGAGTACACTAAATGTGTTGTATAATTTGATTCATTCTTTGTGTTATCTGCATAATAATGTATGCGGAAATCAGGATGATAGTTTATGGAGTTTAAGCATTATTTTTATAGGTTGTATCATGTATGACATTGTATGTTTTCTCAATCAATAAGATTTTGGGAACCTAAAGATTTTGGTTTATATTATTGTTGTACAAGAAAGGCGTCACTCTTGTAGTTTTTGTCTCACACTTTCTATATGTCCTGGCCTTGGTTGTTTATGATGAATGCACTTGTTAGAATTAATTACAACACATCCTAGTGACTACATTACATTTTCGCCTCAATATCAAAAAACGATATTAGTCTTTCCGTTATTGCTCCATACCACTTTGTACGCTTCGCACCAATAACGACCTGGAAACATGCATCAACCAGTGTTCTACTTCACATCAATCTAGATAGAACACTAAATTATTGTGAGAACAAATGTACCAATCTAAATCGTTAATTTTTTTTTATCTAACGGTTCATAATTTTTAAAATTTGTGTTTTTTACATATAAATGTGTAGGTTACATATATAAAAAAACAAATAACTGATTTGTTTATGTTTATTCTAATAACCTACACACATGATCCAACATGTGTAGATAATATAACCTACACTTAAACTACACATTCGTCAAGTCATAAACAAACAATTGCTGAGGTTTTTTTTTTTTTTTTTTTTTCAAAATTTTAGAGAGAAGAGTGAAAAGCCAATAACCAATACATGTATATTATTTCCATTCATTTTGAATTTATTTTATATTGAAAAAATGATATAGCATGTTACAAATAGCCTAGGTTAACATAAATGAAAATTAGAGCAATGTTCATTTATGTAATATGTTCTGACCAATTCGCAGAGGAAAGTACCCTCAACTTTGACCTTTTCTACATAAATCCGAAATATTCTCAGAAGTAGAAGTAGAAAATCTCATAGATTTATGTAGGATAAATTTTAGGCAAATCCTAAAAGGATTTATCATCTACCAATTTTAGGCAAGCAGAAGTTCAAAGTTATATTATCCAAAAGAATTTACTAAATATAGCCCCCCCCCCCCCCCCCCCCCTATTTTGATAGCTAGTTTCTCACACCCCTTTTACACCTATTTTTTTTTAATCTCTACCACTCCACCACAAGGGTGAGGTTGAAAGGGGTATAGTGGGTCTCACATGGGTCCTATTCACATATTTGTGACAGAAGGATACATTTAGAGCAACCTATGTCCTACGAAGTTATCTTAATAAGGGACACATATGTGCAACAATCTTTTTGATTAATTAAATTTATACAGTACATATTTACGTATAATGGACCAACATAGATAAAGGTTAGCATATAAAGGGTAGTTAACAAGCAAATCGCAAAGCATATGAATGATCGATATAGGTTGTGTAGTTATGCTTACTTCATGAACAATTATTTTACTTTCATGGGTAATTATTTTTACCTCATGCGTAATTATGATACTTCATGTGTAATTATTTTACTTTATGTAATAAACTTCTTACATTTCAAATGTCAATTCTTCAACCTGCCTCTGTAACATATATATGTTTATAAATTATACATATATGTGTGTGTATATAGGGATGTGTGTGCGCATATATATACATATTCTTTTAACAAGTTATATTAATAACATATATTTTCAATAAAGATAAAATAAACCAATATTACTTACCTTCAATTTATATAATCATATCCAGAAGGAAATAACAAAGAATAATTAATGTTTTGCACGATGACCTCATGAACAAATATGACAATAAATGGATTTTAAATTATTTATTATGGACATATGAGTTACAAGGAAATAATATTATTTATTATGGGCATATGAGTTAAAAGGGTTAAAGGAAATAATAAGTTTTTGAATGGCGTGATATGTGTGTGGGCCGAGAAGGAGAATACACACTACACAGGCAACGGCCTGTTTGCAGATTTACGTTGTTTTTGGGCTAAATATTATGGGCCTTAGTTGTTACTGCTTCTTTTAATATGTAACCATTGTTTAAATCCATAAACCGAGTCATATGTTATCTGGTCATTATTTTATCTGAGTTTCAATAGAAACTGGTCTTGGCAAGTCACATTAGGTACTTGGAGATTTAACCAACTGTTTTTGGTAACGATAAAATTTAATTGTTTTATAGAAATGATGATAAGGAATCAGATTGTTCCTTAATTAGAAGGTGTTGAAAATCCATATTTAGGTCAGGGAATTATTTCTTTTTTATATATGGACAAAGACTTTTTTTGGTCGTATGTTCGTAAAATTATGTAGTTTAAGATATTGCTTTTTCTACATATTTGGTGCATAATGTGTAAAAAACGATGAAGCCGCGACGATATGAACTTTAAACAATTGATTTATTAACTTGTTGATCAATTAGCTATTCGAAATACATAACAAACAAAGACTATTTGATATCTCTATCGAAAGATGCATTATTCAAAGCCTTGTTATGTGCTACAGGTTGCGATTAGATCATTGGCCCAAGGATGATGTTTGAGCCCGGCCAATGCTGTAATGCAGCGCCAAGGCGACAGTCAAAGGCCCTTATAACAAGCTTTTGTGACTGGTCTTTCCCATAAATATATGATCAATATCGAGGGGCCCGTGTGTGTGTATATATATAACAGATTCTGTATTGGCTGTTCTATTATATAGACAAAATATTAAAGTAAAAGCTTCAGACTGAAGTTGCTTTCCATGATTCTACCTGAAACATTCTTTAGCCATTATCTAGAATTAAGGTATTTATGTAATAATGTGCAGCCATTGAAGTGAAAATGAGATCAAAGATGATCGTATACCTTTTCCTTATCGTTCTATGTAATCATGTCATTTTAAGTTCTGCAGACTCGAATAATCCATCTCTCCAACATGAACTTCATGGTTAGTGTTAATCCATTCTCACCTCTTTGTATATGTGGTTACATGATACACATGTCATATTTGATACAGGGGTGCCGGCACTGACTGGCGTATATAGCAATAAAAATGAGCCTGAGGGGAGCAAATATACACTGAAACAAGGACAGAAAGGACGTCGAGGAGGTGCACATGGTGGTGGTGGTTCTGCGAATCTGGATCGCAGTCGCCATGGTCCACGTAACACAGTGCAGTCAAAGCATGCTAAGTCCTTTAGTGTCATTTTTGTATCGTTTTTTCTTATCCTTTTCGCCTTCTAAGACTGTATAATCATATTGTTAATCAAATGATCTGTTTGAAACTTCGATATGTTTGGAAGTCGATATTATGTCCCAGCTCCTTCACTGATGGGTTCCTCTTTAGTCAAAACAAACATGTTTTTGTGGTGTTCTTAAATAATTCATGGTTTTAGTGGTTATAATCTTGAGCATATTTATGTAAATATGTAATAACTTATTATGCATACAGCATACCACCAGTTGTAAGTATGTTAAGATGGTCTTACTAAAAACTAAATTACAGTAGATTAAGTTGTCACAATATGCTAATTGTATATAGTGATTTACTATAGTCATTTGTCAAAACATATCAGATTTAGTTAGATGCCTTAACCACTTTATTTAATGCAAGTTATACCTCATGGTATATTGGTATTTCGGGTTCTATATATAGGTTATACAAGGATGCTGAGAACATTCAGTATGCGTCTTTAAAGAGGCACCTGCTACAGGTTTGCAATACCTGACTCTGCTTGTTCCTAATTTCAACAGACACAATGGTTCATAATGACGCTTCAAATACTCTTGTCAGTAACTGTCGACGTTCAGACATACACAATGGTTAGCTGTTAGCAGCATATTCATTGGATTCGATAATTCAAGCCACCCATCTCTGGCCGTTGGATTCGATAATTCAAAAGTCCCCAAAACTTATTTCTCGCACTTTATAAACTCAGCCTAAAATTAACTTGTTTACGTTTATTTTGAAATTTCCCCAATAATTAGCCAAAGCGAGTAGCCAACAACCCAATAGCGAGCTATCGTATGGGTCTATTACAAAAAAAAAAAAACTAAGATTAATATCAAGTGAGCCGATGCAAAAATATATATTATCAAACCCTATAAGAATAGATAGTACACTTGATCTTTTAGCCAAAAGATTAATTAAGGTATGTATTACTTGCATAGTTGCATCCATTTCACTAAAACAAATGGGTATTAATAAACATGAACCTTTAAAGTTATATTCCCTCATAAACTTATTGGTAAAGCAAAGTAGGCTGCTCCACCACCATTAACACAAAACAGATTTGATATTTGATTTCTCATGATTAAATTAGTCTCTCTTGTGTCTGCTAGCTGCAACTCAAGATCACAAAAGATGCCCAATGTCTAAAATAAAAAAAAAAGCTTCTTAGTGCAATTCTAATTAAGACTTGTCATTTCAGACTTTTGTTCTCAACAAGGTTTGTTTGTTTGTAACCTTAAATGATGATCAAATATATATATTTATTATATGTAAGACCATACTTAATTACTTGCATTGTTATAAAAGTAACAAACCGATAAGCTGATCGAAAACTGTTTCAGCCTCCACTCACACATACAACAATGTGTCTGGGAAAGGTGTTATGAATGATGAGTAAGTAATACAAAACCATTTTAGATGTCATACAAGAACTTGCTGAAAAGCTTCATGTGTTCAGCTTGTAGCGAAATGGCAATTGACAAGCTCCCATCATTAGATGGGCTCGGCAACACGAAACTCAACCCTTCGTAAGCTATCCCACCTGGCCCCATAAATATGGGCCGACCCCATCCAAAGTCCGCATCATGAATAGGGAGTCTAGCCCAACTGGTGATCCCAAGATTTGGGCACGCAAACGTATGAGCCCCACGAACCAAAGCCTTTAGATCAGGCTGTAGTTCTAAGTAATCTAGTGCGGATTTTAGATAATCATTGTCCATCTTTGCTAACGCGTCATGAATTTTGCCCGCGGCATACCATGTTGGCTTTGATTGTAAGCCACCGGCTAATGCTATCGGGGTCGTAGTGAATATGACATTCCCAAAGTAGCCAGGTGGAAGCGATGGGCGTAGGCGGGCCCGCCCATCAGTTGCAATGTATAGCTTGGTGTCCTGATCATCAGGAAGGCCACGAGCTTTACATACGCACCTCCAAACATGTCCGGAGAGCATTTCATACGAGCTATAACTAATTGTGTTACCAGCTTCTTTTGATTTGGCTTTGAGTGCATTGAGTTGGTCTCGGGTTAGCTTGAAAATAGATACTGCAGTTTCAGGAACTTGTTGGTCATTTGTGGTTTTGGGTGCGGTTTTCATAGGAGGAGCAGGCTGATACTCAATGTGGTCAAAGGCCGGCTGGGGCGGGTCACGGGCACGTAGGAGGGTTCGGTCAATGAAGGGTGGGATGGTTAGGTCAAGACCACGAGCCATGTCGGACCAAGTGTTGATGAAGTGTAGCCCAGATGCCCCATCTGCAGCATGGTGCTGCATCCCAACTCCTAGTGACACCCCACCACATTTAAAGTAAGTCACCTGCATTATCATAGCAAAATATTATTTACCAATTTTACTAAACATTCCAGATTTAATATAACAAAATGTCACAATGATATAACCATGATGTCATTCTTTAACTTGACTTGCAATTATACCAAATGTTGGTAAACACGTATGCTAGAAGACTTTATATATTAAATGTGTAGATTTAATGGTTAGGTTATTTAATTATTTAAATTGAGTTTGTGTTGGGTATTACGATTAGTATTTTATATTCGGGTGTTCTCTTTTGATTGCTATAGTAAGTGCCAATGCTCTAACAAACCAAACGGATACCGACTGACTTTTATAAAACCACACTATTGAAACAAAGAGATCTAGTTCTAGTATACTCTCACCCGCGTGTCTTTTTATACTTTTTTTAGTTTATTAATTAATGTTAAGTTATGTTTTAGTTCATGTCATCATAAAAGTCAAATGTTGATCAAATTCTATACTTATTTCCTTTTTCTTATTGCTTTTGATTATTTTTTGTTCTTTTGTTTTCTTTCTTTATTTATATTATTATTATATTTAAACCAAATACGTTTATGGCATGACTATTTTTGGATTCTCCTCCTAGTGCATCAAAACCAATCGAGTTTTTCTATGTCATAGCACGCCAGATTAAGGGGATGTTTGGTTGAATAAGAATTGAATCATTAAGAGAACTGAATGGTTAAGAGGTCAGAATGGTTAAGTACTGAATTATTAAGTTGAACCTCTTAATGGTTAGTTTCTTGTCCCACATTGGTAGAATAGTCCCGTTAAGGTTCAACCTAGTTTAGTGTTTAATGGTTCAGCAACATCCCAAGTCTTAATGGTTCAGCCTTAACCATTTCATTCAGAAGCTGAAACAAACACGCTGAATGCTGAATCATTCAACACTGAATGATTAAGAGTCTCATTAATAGGCTTACCAAACAGCCCTAAGTTATTTTATAACTAGAAGAAAAACTACAAAATAACATTTGTTTAATAATAATAATACCTGCAAGACTAGCAACGGATACGACTCAATCCCTTGTGAATAATCAACAGCCGGAATAAGTCTTCGGAGTTCTAACGTGGGTGCAAAGTCTCCATAATCATCGACCACACCATCGGACTCAGCCTCCACAAACAACACACCTTGTCCTTGACAATCGATCTCTATCCGTCCATCTTCGTCTCTCTTCAACCGTCCTCCCATTGGATAAAACGGAACCAACGCCTTACTCAACGCCTCCTTCATTACTATCGGATCAAAGAAGTTAGCAGCACCGTTAGGTCTGTAGAAATACACACTTGGTGTGTGAAAGTTAGGCACCACCAAGTCCACATTTGAGTTCCATAGGTTTATCCTTGGTGTCTCTTCTGCTGGCCTCACCATCGTTGATTCTCTCACCTCAATCTTCATGTCGTTTTTTGCTTAGTTATCGAACTGCATTTAATGAGACATGATATAAATTTAGTAATCTTTATTATTATTAGACAGTGGCGGAGGTTGAATTTTTTTTTCCGTGCGGGTCAAATGTCACGGGGTTTTTAAAACGGAGGGGCTGGACTAAATAATTATAAAATTTCTGAACGAAAACGCATAAATTTACATTACTGAGCAAAACATGGTGGGGCCAGGCACCTGCCGGAGTGCTGGCCCTCACTATACTTTGGCCATGTTATCAAACTCTTCAATCCGCAATTAAGCATGGATATCATTAGGCTAAAGTCGAACACACGGCCCGGCCCGGCCCGGCCCGCCAACGAGGAAACCATGCATGCAACGAGTTAATGCAGATGAAAATAGTTTTGGAAGTGGAAATTTGTGAATTACAAAAAAAGGAGAAACAATAAAATAGATGAATAAAATTTAGATGTAAAATCAAGCAGTGTTACCTTTTAAAGATCGAATAGGGGAGAAATGCAGGTGTTGGAGGAAATTGTGTTGTGGTTAATTAAGAAGAGGTGGTATAACGGTTGGTGCTAATTTGGTGTGAAGTTGGTTTGAGTTGGAGAATTTAAAGGTGAAAATTGAGGGATGGTTTTTATATTTATAATATAACTTCATTTTAATAAGTTTCAACTACCACGCCTAATGAAGGTTGGCCTAATTAAAGTTGCAATTTTGGATTTTGTCTAAATAGTCAATAAAATAAAATTATGGATATACATTAAAATCTGAATAAAAGTTTACAACTGCGAACTAAATAGTAAATATGGTAGCTGCTTTATAGAGTCATGTGTTTTGAAACATCTACACGTAAAATAAAAATCAGCTAAATAAATAGATGCATTTACGTTCGTTTGAAATAGTCATATTCTCATTTGGTTTCATAACATAAACCTCCTTTTTTTTCATTTCAACTACATAGATTATTTCCTTCATTTATATTCTAATTGGTATCATAGATCAAGTTATGGGATAATTGGTATCTTATATTGGGCTTAAAGTATGAGACGGTGTCCTAGCGTAGGTAGGATTGTGCCTATTGCCGCAATCTAACCCAAACTCCTACTCGTGTATTAAGGGGGCTCAAAAGCCGGATATTTGGGTTCCTCTCTTCTCGTTACATATTTACGTAGATGATAGACTATAAATGTATGTATGACAAATAAATTGCTAATGTTCATTAATTTTAGATTAAAATATATTAATTAAGCGTTAACGATGACTGGTGGTCTCCTATCTTTTGCTTTAGTTTTGTCCCTCCATTTTTTTAATTCAAAAAATATATCTAAATGCAAGATAATGTTTGATAAAGATTTTCTTACATAAACCCTAAACCAAACAGGCAAACATCACATCAGAAATTATGCATTATACTAACATACTAACAAATGAGCGTATTGATTTTGATATTTTTACACAAAATATACACATACACATTTCATTAATAAAAATAGTTTAGGATAGACTTGTAGTGGGTGGTGAAAAACATGTTTAGGATATGGAAAGTGCCAAAGTGGTATTGGGTGGGCATAAGGAAGTTGGTGAGATGGTGACCCAGGCCAAAACGTCAACACTTCACCTACTCTCATATACACTAAAATATAGGAAACCAGAAAATATATGTGGGTCCAAGTCCAACCCGACTAAGTGATCATCGCATGTTGGTTGCACCCACAGTCTTTGATTCTTTTGGTCATACTTAAAAGCTCTTTATTTCCTTTGTTTACTCTTAAGCTTTAAATTTGATTTAATTTCGGTGACGTACTCGACCTCGAGAAATTTGTATCTCGAGAATTGATAAATATTTAAATACCGAGATGCTAACACGGGTAAAAAAAAACTTTTGAGTACATGATTTATGTAACCAAACTTGGCTGCATAGCCTATAAACTAGTAACATGATAAGGACCAAGAGTGTTTATTGTTAGGATATATTTGGATCAATGAATTCATTTAGTTCCTAATTATTGACTTTTTAAATACATCTTTCGGTCACAAAAGTAGTTCATACAATTAGGCCATGCGTTATTTACTTTATACATAAAAGGAATTTAACTCAGTCAATTTGTAAATTATTACTATAAAATTATGAACTTTAATATAATATAATCACTTATGGAGATGTGTGGACCTACAAACTAAACTTAAGCAGCATGATGAGTTGCCAAAATTGAAGACTGCGATGCTTGCTCCTTCATAGTTCATATATATAATTGATAATTGATCATTAGCATCTTGTCCCCTGAGCTTTATAATAAAAAAATGGGCTTGAGTAGCATAAAGCCTCGCCCTTTGTTCCCTACCCAATCAAAATCAACTTCTATATTCACCTTCTTTTACATCCAATCAAAATCAACTTCTATACCCATACAGCCCTACCACTACACATTTTTTATATAAAGTATAAAGTCTCACATTTCACTTTATTAATATTTTAATGCATAAGGCTCCTCAACTACATGGCTTTAGAACAAAACAATACCACTTAACATCATTGAGTGAGTATTGAAGCTAAGTTAATGTGAATAAAGTATTATCTAGAACATTGACACATAACGTAAGTTTATTAAACACTTTTATTTTTTACCAACAAATTGTTGAAGTGCATTATGCTAATACAATTATTAATTCAACTTAAGATAAGATAGGTATTTGTGTATGTTTTCGTATGGACCCGCTCCTCCTACACATCCTTAAACGTCATTAGGGACAGGCTATTGGACAAATCCATCAAAATGTATTCAAGTACGAGAAGTTTTGATTTGGGTGTGATTGTCATCAATCATGTAATACTATCCTATCATAATGTCTTACTTATGAGAAATCAATACAACTACGTCACAAGATACTCTCTCATTTAATTTATTAATAATGTTATTAAATTACTGATATTAATATATTAGATTAAATATATTATATTATATTATATCTAACTAATATTATTAGTATACAATCTTTATCATATTTTTACTATTACTACCCTCATTTTCCTATTTTTCTCTCATGTTAAATCATAATTATCCAGCTTCTCTATCATATGAAATAATATTATTAATTCATAATCTCACATTTACTCTCATTTATTTAATGTTTATTTTCTTAATTATTTCTTTTTTTTTCGTTTATTAATATTTCATTGATAAAACCTCGTGTAATATACAATTTTCTAACCTAATAATAATTAAAAAATAATAATAACTCGTGAGCTACGCAACTTTCTAACTTATTATTATCAAAAATAAAGTAAATTGTTATAATTATTAAACAATACATCAAAATTCATTTAAAAAAAATATCTTGACGTCTGTTTACGTTAACCGATTACTTTACGTTTATTAAATCCTTATAATATATGTGTTTATTCAACCCGTGCATACACACGAGGTTTTTTACATGTAACTTTTTTATTACTTAGTATATAAATTACAATTATCAAATCTGTGTAATATATGTGGCTTTAACGTAATAGAATAATAAATGAAGTGTGTGATGGTCACATGGCCATTTTTCATAATTCACCTTGCAACTGCATTTAGATGCAATTGAATGCGATGAAGCTTCTATGTTCCGTAGCCCATAGTCACAGGATGATTTTAGGTTAACATTTATGTTCAACCATAAATATGTTATTGTAATTATTTCAAATAGATGTTTTACTTGCAAAATTAAAAATAACAACAAATGATAAAGAAAGTGAACACTAATTTTTTTCCAAAAAAAAAGTGAACACTAATTATTTTACACATGTACATTTAAGGATTTGAACCCGTATCACTTGTGAAAGACAATGGTTATACCACTAGACTACTTGACCACATGTAAAATGAAAATCAAATATTCACAACTATTCAACCAATCCCTCTAAATGTTAGTCACGATGCACCTAAAATAGGATCCAGATTGGAAATAATGAAACGTTGAGATTCAAAAAAAAAAAAAAATCAAAATACAACTTTAAAAACCAAAGTTCCATCCACTTAGTGGTCTGATGGTTAAACAAAATTTTTAACTGGAAATCTGGAAATATGAGTTGGTCTAAGAAAATGATGCAACACCAAAGCGACTAGCAAACAGATACATTACCAGCTGAAATGTTTAATAATCTACTGATTAAAAAGGATTCACAGAGAACTAACCGTACTATTATAAACATAAAGGGGTAGAATTAGTAAGCATAGAACATACATAATATTACCCAAAATAAATCAACTTAAAACCTACGGAGAAACTTGATCTTCAAATCTTTGAAACACTTCAGGATGTCTACAATTGCTTGTAGCTGCTTAACGCCTTTCTTGTCCCTAATTAAGACAAAAGAAATGTGATATGTTATGAGCATCGAAAGCAACTAGTATGTGTAAAAATTAGTGATGCACTGTTATAGGTCGAATTCTGCACAGATTTGGGTTTAAATGCTGCAGCGATTTTGGTTAAAATAATAATGCCCCTTTTTGGGGTTAGAATATTGCAATCAAGATGTGATATGGTGTTTCATACATTATTTCATGGTAATTAATCCATATATGAACAACGTTCTTCAAACTGCTTGTTAAATTTTGTGGTTTTAGGTTTTTTCTAGGTAGATTGGTGTGTAACTTTGTACGGGTCAGAACATGAAACACATTTTCATCTATATGTTAAATTGGTGGCCAAATCATACATATATATGAAGCTAGCTAGTATAAGCATGCATGGTAATGAAAACTAGTCTCTTGAGCAAAACATACAAAAGGAATAGAACCATGTTTCACTATTCTAGTGAATGAATGCAACACCATATATACACAAACATGAAACATATAAGAAATTAATAATATGACAATAACTATCAGTCATGTAATGGAAAACAACGATCATTTTCACTACAAACCGCCACATTCACAAGCAAGTACTTGCGATCCAAACACAAGACCATGACTCAAATTTATCATCAAAAGGGTCATGTACTTGCATAAAAAGACATATCTAAAAAATCCCCATGGTGGTGTCAAAATGAACCAACCACCTTCACAATATGATTATTCATAGGAAAAAATGGAACTTGCCTAATATAAATACTGCCGCAATAAGGAAAACACATTTACATTTTTAACAAAAGACCCTTGATTTATCATCATTCATTTGTAACTTGGCTAATAGATACTGCCACATTAACTTTCAAGTAGGGAAAGAAAGCATGTATTTGCAAACACAAGACAATGATTTTAGTTTTTGTTTTCGTCTTCACTTGCGTACCAACAGCAAAACATAGGCAGCCAAGACTTTATTATGCCTAAAGACACACATAGTCACATAGATACATTTGGCTTGTATGGGGTATAACTACTTACAGCCTATTCTTTGGCGTTTGACAGTAACATCGCCCTCTGCCTCTTCCTCTGAATCTTCCTCTGGCTCTGCCTCGCCATCGTCACTGTCACTTTCATCTACAATACCACCACCGGTACCAGTGCATCCGAGGTGCTCTGTAATGAACTGACGAATAGTCATGTCAGAAAAGTATCCCAAACCCATCCAATGTCCTTTTAGTTCTGTATCTGCAAAATGAGCCTCTACGCGACGTAGATTTTCTTTAAACGCGCTGAATCTAATTTCCCACTCAGTTTCGGTTTCGTATGTTCTGTTGTACTTTTTCATCCATTCCGCAAAACGCTCCTCGTCAGATTTGACAGATGCAGCAGACATCGCTCCAAATTGCCCCTCCATCCTCTATCTGCAAAAAAAAAATTGTTGGAGAATGAATATAAGGTATTTATTTATAAACCACACGTACGCTTCAAACGCATACACATGAAACCCTAATAACTTACTTTTGAGTTGTAAATAATAAAACTTGTTGATTTAAGCGTAACAAAAAAAATTAAACAATAATCAAAGCATATATATGTAACCTGATAATCCGTCAAACCCTAATTATCGGGTCCTTTCTAAAAACACGCGGATAATAATAATAATAATAATAATAATAATAATAATAATAATAACAATAATAATAATAATATGCATGAATGATCTTAGCTGGTTAGTTTCACATATCATCATAACGGAAACCCTAATTTCCGCATTCTGTGCAGTCGAAAATTACGATTACGAACACGAAAAGCACATATGAAGCAAAACAAATGGTTCGTACCTGATAAGTTGAAATTGAATGATATCTAAAGAACGAAACGAACGGTAAGATTTGTGGAGGAACAAGGTTAACCAGTTGAAGGAAAGCTAGGGGGTTGAGGTTGAAAAATATTTATGTGGGCTTAGATACAAGACTACTAAACCATGGGCTTAAGCACCATCTTGAAAGCCCATTCTAGTTCTAAGATTAGTTCAACTGTATTTTTTGTCTCCGTTGTTAACAGGTTTAGTCCAACCCTAACATGTTGCATCCTGAACATTTGACAGGCTAACACATTACATCTCTCTGACTAACGACCGTCCATTATCTCGTTAATATACCCCCACGTGACCTCATGGGGGGGGGGGTGTTATTCTTGTCATTTTGCCTCATCTATTCTTCCCCCTTTGTTTTAAAACCATAAAAATCCCAATCCAATCCCAAATTAGGCGAATACCCAAACCCTAGAAATCACAATTGATTCAAGTTAATCAAGCATGTCGAATTCAAGCTACAATTAGCCTTCTCATCAATGACGAAATCAAAATTCGAGGGAGGTTCCTTTTAATTTGCATATATAGGTCTGAAACATTCTTATGAACATCTTAGATGGAAGCAAATCATGGCCGACATTTTCATTGTTGTGTAAGCAGATGCAGTTTCGTCTCATGGCCCAAGCCTCCTGTGAGTACAAGGAATTTAAATAGTATAGGAACAGTGAAAGAAAACAAGGCGGCTAGGTTAATGAAAGTGGAGGGTGAAAATCGAATAGTCTAGGAACAATGAAAGGTTAATCCCACACTTAAAAATCTATTATATAAAATCGAATTTTCGTGAACTAATATTTAACAATTAAGAATCAAAGCTTGTTATCGTCCAAAGTATAATTATTCATGGATACCTAGACATGTAACACCCCAGAATTTAATAATCAGTGTTTATGCAAAATGAGGGTAAAAACCAACTTAGACTTTTAACTAAAATGCCAATATACAACTAGAGGGGCTGAAATTGTCACATTTGAAACTTGAGTTTTAAACAAAACAAACCAAGGATTCATTCCTTGGCATTCTAATCATATGCCAAACACACACACAACAAACACACAAGACCTAAATCACCTACTAGCTCAATCCATCCAAGGATCAAGGTGATTAGCCCCTACATTAATGAAATTCTGATCATCTAAGGCCTACCAATCATGTAGGTAACCTTTATTTCATTCAAATCGGTATTATATTATAGGTCTATGTGATGATGGTTGAATTTGTGAACTTATGATTATGATAAATTGTTGGCTAATAAAGAATAAAGGTGTCTCTAGTTCAAGAGAACCTTAAAACAAAATAATCTCTTAACAAATCTTGATAACAATAACCTAATGGGTGAAATTCTTGGAATTCATGACATGAACTTGATGGGTTTTGTGGGTCATAAGTAGAACCTAGGATTCTAGGTATTATTGTGTGGATTAGAAACTTAATTATGAAATTGATAAAATCGGGTGCTAGTTGTATAATATAAACCTTGAAACTAAAAAGGGGGAATGGGTCTTTGGGACTTACATGACCCATATATGATGTTTGTGAAATTTTGCCCACCAAGTGTATGATAAAACGCCACAATGAAACTCGATTTCATTTAATCTTAGACAAAGAGATATGCTTGGTAAAATTCGTATGGTTATTCAAAACCACATCTAATCTAAATTACATGAATGTTCATGTGAATCACAATCTCTAGGTGCCAAGCAAGAGGCGTCGGAAAGTCAAGCGGGAAAGGACTTGAGGTTGAAAGGCCACGAGTAAGGTAAGTCGTATACGCGACTTAAATCTGAGTATATTCTTTCTAGTAGTCGAATTGTATGATGTGTAGGTAATTCCCCAAGAACTAGGTGGCATTTGGTAGCACGGGCATGTCATGGCAATGTGTGGACCGGGCGGTAAACCAAGTGTAGATGGTCCTCAGAGCCATAGACGCGAGTTGTTGCCACACTATAGCACAATCACAATCAATTCAGATGAAATTTGTGAAATCATGTGCAATAAGCCAAATGGATCTAGCGTCTAGGGGAAACACATGATTGTTAGGTTATATTCACAACATCCCAACACTAGGGGACGACCATGGATTTGGGGCCTTGTGTATAAATGATTCATGAAATTGTTGGGTGTCGATTCGTGTCAAACGAGTAGGATCTAAACTCATATGAGGCGTGGAATTGATACAGAGCTTATACGCCTTATTCTATAATACTATCCTAGTTAATCTAGTTCAAACGGGTCAATACTAACTTGTTTAAATCAAATTGGAAATCATTTGAATTAGTATTCTAGTTGGTTTGAGTTGAGATCACAGGTCCGGAACCCGTATCCCCTAGTCTCTTGTTGAGTTACGCAAAAACTAAGGCGAAATGGGGCTGGATTAAAGCTAGAAAATAAGTCATTTCAGCAGCTTCAAGCTGTAACCTACGGTTTAATAACTGTAGTCTAGGGTGAGCCACCAAAACAAAAACAACATCAGCAGGTATCAACCGTAGGCTACGGTCGGTAAATCGTAGCCTACGGCGGGCTTTTTGGAATCATGGGCAGCCCTCATTCTTTATCATATCATTCGATTTAATCTCACTCACTTGGGTTGAAGATTTTGGGTTTAAATTATCTTCTAACCGTAAACATTTGTTAACCTATAATGTATGTCTTTTGACAAACTAGTTGTTACATTCCATGTTGGCATCATCCTTTAAAGAAGAAAACTTTTTGTAAAGATACTTGTAATAGGTTTAAACGTTATGGTCATCAATGGAAAATTTGATTATTGATAAAGGGTCTTACAGGTGGTAATCAGAGCCCAAGGTTAAATGAGGTATGTGTTTGGTTCGAGCTTGATCATTAATCCGGTAAGGAAGTTATTCCTAAAGTTATCTTACTCTAGTCAAAATGATATATATATCATGATTGAACACGTGTCAATCAGGAATAAACGCAGGGATAATGTATTAAACACTAAGACCCAAAATACAGCAATTGCACGATCATGGTGAGTTGGAGCTCAGCTGAATCGGGAATTGGGGATTCATGATCGCATCATTAGATGATGCAATCGAATAAATCAAATCAAAACATCTCTAACTCATGATAAACTTTTCAGCACAAGATGGCTGATGAATCCACATCTGATAGCAAAACTCATGTCACTCGGGAGGAGATCAATGAGGTCGTTTCAGAAGAAATCGGGACGACCATACAAAATGCTATGCCAAGTTTCCTAAGCGAACTTCAAACAACACTCCTCTCAGTAATTGTAGACAAGTGTAACGAAATCAAGGAAAGCGTTCTCCAGGAAGTCAACCGAAACAAAACTCGAAAAACTTGTCCGTATAACAAGTTTATGGCATGCAAGCCAAGTCTTTATGAAGGGGAGGTAAACCCCGTCCAATGTCAACGATGGCTATTAGAGATGGAGGACATCTTTGATCGAACTGGTTGTGAAGAGCAGGATATGGTAGCTTATGCCACCGGGCAATTACACTACCTAACCAAAAATTGGTGGGACGTGAAAAGGAGTGGGTTGAGCTCGGAGGCTTTAAGGACCATGAATTTGGGGGAATTCACAGCTTCATTCCTCGAACATCATATCCCCAAAGCGACGGTGAATCAGATCAAGGAGGAGTTTACGCAGCTCAGACATAAAGGGGAAACAATAGATAAGATCACGAGGATCTTTCTAGATAAACTCAATTTTGCAAAGAGTTAGCTCAAACTGAAGAGCGGAAAATCTATTACTATCACAACATGCTGGGGGCTGAGTTTAGGGAATTCGTAACCCCCTCAAGGTATGAAACCTTGGCGGATATCATCAATGCAGTTCGTGAGCAAGAATTAGAACTCAAGAACCAAGTTTAAAGGGGTGAAAGGAGGGTGATGGATCCAAACCCGAGCCTAAACAAGGAACAAAAAGTTGGGGAATCCCCCAAGAAAGGGAACGCGAAAGGCGGATCACCTAGTAAATGTAAGATATGTGGTAGAGGCAACAAATGGGAATGCTATTTTAAAAACAAGCCATGCCCAATCCGCAAGAAAACGTGTCATATTGTGGCCAATTGCCCCGCTAAAGCCGATGTGGGTTTCAAATGTTATAAATTGGTGCACAAGAAGTCCGAATGCACTGAAGCATCAAATCAAACGTTAAAAGAGAAGGTCCAAATGAGACTTCCAGGTCGCGGGCAGGATCATTCAATTTCACCGCTGAGGAAGTAAAGATAGGCCTGAAAGTGGTCACGGGTATTTTCCTTGTTAAATCTATAATTGCAAAAGTGTTATTTGACACATGTGCAAATAAGTCTTTCATTTCACACGAACTTATTCGGCACCCATCATTCATACTTGAAAAACTGCCTATTTCACTTGAAGTAGAAGTAGGTAATAACAAACATTTTGTTGTTTTTGATATATGCCGAGGTTTTGAAATCTTTATAAACGGGGATGAGTTCCCCATAGACCTAGTGCCCATGAAGACGGAAGAGTTTGAAGTCGTAATCGGGATGGATTAGTTGTCCAAACATCATGCCAACGTGGACTGGCACCGTAAGGTGATACAAGTAACGTCGGCGAGCGGTGAGCATGTCAAAATACATCGAGAAACAAATTGCAACCCTATGTTATGTTCAATACTCGAAGCTAGGACACTTATGCAACACGGGTGCGGTGCAAAGCTTACCTAACCTATGTGACCGACGCCCGAAGTAAAGTCACACAAATCCAATATGCACAAGTGGTACGGGAGTTTCCGGATGTATTCCCGGAGGACTTGCCTGGTGTTCCACCCAAGCAAGAAGTTGAATTCGAAATCGAACTAATCCCGGGAACCAAACAGGTGGCTAGAGCACCATACCGCCTAGCACCGGAGAGCTCCAAAAACTAATGACACACTTGCAAGATCTTCTCGACAAAGGCTTTATTCGGCTGAGTGTATCCCCGTGTGGAGCACTAGTGCTATTCGTAAAGAAGAAGGACGGTAGCCTTTGGATGTGCATCGACTTCCGGGAGCTAAACAAGATCACGGTCAAGAACAAATATCTGTTGTCCCGAATCGACGACCTGTTTGATCAACTCCAAAACATGTTGAATGCTAATATCACAAAGTAAAACAAAAACTCAATAGGCAAATGAAGTTGAAAACACAATTGTAGTATTGTCACGTCGATGATGCCAACCTCATTCTTATCCAAAAGAAATGGGATATTTGTATAGGGAACTAAAAGCAAAATCCAGACAAGTTGCTTCTTTTGTGAGATATTTAACTTGCATACAAATTCAAGGTTTCACTACAAACAAAGAAAGACACATCAACTAATATCCATGTGTTATATTGATCACTATTCACTAAATCACACATAAACATTGTATGATTTCATTTAACCAAGTTCCAAAAAAACTGTATAGACATAGTATAAGTTTTTATGTTTACAAATTTATAAAAGTGGGTGAATATGTGAATCCAAAACACTTGTTGCAATTTATAGAAAATAAATAAATGTGAGTTGAAGGATTAAATAATATAAAAAGATTCTGAAACCGGAATAATCTGACTAGGATAGGAAAGATAATCCATGTAAACCACAAAACGCTAATAGACACATCATCATGTTGCAATCAACTCTTAAAGAGTTAAAGTTAAAACAACGGATAAGGACTGCCCTATATATCCGATCAAACGGATACCGTTTTATCTCCATATATTGACCGTTTCTTTCACTCAATCAATCAAATTAAATCATTATTCAATTGATTAATAATCCAATATTTAGTTGTATTCTATTCCAACCTTTGATCGCTACTTCAATATCTTTCATAATCCACACCTTCACGTATATATATAATAAATCAATCCGTAGAAGCTAATTCAATATCTCATTAACATCACAAGAACTTATGGCAACAATGATCAATGGATACGTTTCATTGTCATGGAGAAAATTAACAAATTCGCAAAGGAAGAATGTCGTGAAAGATAAAAGGTTTAGGGTTAGTTGTGTTTCATCTAGTCATTTAACTTCAGACCCTTATAAAACTTTGAGTATTCGTCCTGGTGCTTCTGAGTATGAGGTTAAAAAGGCTTTTAGACAGCTTGCTTTGAAGGTATGAATCTGTTAACATCTTGTTCAAGTGGTCGATAAGATGAGATTATATTTCGTTTGGAATTTAGTTAGTTACGGTTTTTGTTTTGATCGAATTTCAGTATCATCCGGATGTGTGTAGAGGAAAAGATTGCGGTGTCCAGTTTCATCAAATCAACGAAGCTTACAATGTACGCTCACTCTCACTCTATTGACATTTGATCCTTAATATGTGGCATACGTCTAGTTGACTGTTTACCTGCCACTTTATTATTGTAATCGTCCTGTTAAATGTTTTTTAATGATATTTCAAACATAATCTTGATTTTTTTATTTGAGTAGGACCTGGTGGATGAATTCAATCTTAAAAGTAATATGATATAGTGATTGGTTAAAAAATTAAAAATCTGAATGAAATTTGTCATTGATGATTTGCAGATGGTGATGAGTAACTTGAGAGAGGGAACAAGTGTGGCTGAGGTGGACATGTATGGGCCGTCCGATGAGGGGATAGATGAATCGATGAGAGGAATGGACGATCCGGATTGGGACATGTGGGAAGAGTGGATGGGTTGGGAAGGTGCAGGAATCCGAGATTATACTTCACACATTAATCCGTACATCTAAAGACTTCGGGTTTTATTCTTTGGAGATCAAACATGTTCTGTTTATAAACACTTGTATGGAGAGATGATGGTGTAAATGTTCATTCCTAATTGTACATAACTCGATTGATTTGTGATTTTATGATTATGGTGTAATTATTGCGTAATGAAAAAAAAAATGTTTCCTGATCCTTTTTGTTGTGTTTGTGGTCTCATTTTGTTTATAAAATTGTAGCCAACAAAAGCATGCAAAAGTAAATGTGGAATAATATGGTTCAATGCTAGATCTCTATTCCATTAGGTAATCAATATATACACAAATTACATAGAGATCAAGCATTGAACCATATTATTCTACATGGTATCAAGTGCCTGGCCCTAGTCTCCTACCTCTTATCCCTTGCCGTCACCTTCCCTTCGATCCCCATTCCCTCCGTTCGGTCTTCTCCTTAGTCGATCATGTCTTCTTCTTCCGTACACCCAGTTGTCACAGTCACAAACATTAAGAACTTCATTCCCATAATCCTTGACCGCCAAACCGAACACTACAATACCTGGGCCGAACTCTTCACCATTCACTGTAAGACTTAAGATGTCTACAATCACCTACAACCCCGTCCAGTCGCTGAATCCTCCTCTGCGGCCGATAAAGCCAAAGAAACACCCACCCCACATGATTCTTGGGAACGCATAGACGCCATTGTTTTACAATGGATCTATGGTACTATCACCCAGGATCTTGTCCATACCATCATGGTCACCAACACTTGTGCCTATGATGCTTGGTGTCGCCTTAAGAACCTATTCCTAGATAACCAAGCAACCCGTCTCATATCCATCCAACACAAATTACATTCCCTATTTTAGGGAAGAGATAATTACAAATTAATGATATCAATTTTAGACGATGAAACAATATAAAATGAAGAAAAATGATGAGCAACACTAGAGAAAAAAGTGTTTTATGAGAAGACCACAATAATAGTCATTTACGGGTGTGTTCAATAGACATTCTGAGAACTCATCTGTTTGAATAGTGTGTAATGGATTGATCATTTGATTTATCCTCATTTTAGATCGTATATGTTGGAAATTTTAGTGAAAATTAGTTTTTCACTAAATATTTTGTACAATAATTATATTTTTATATATGTTGTATATATAGTTTTTTGGAATAATGGAAATAAATAATCCCAACTATTGACTATTGGCCAATAACAGTCCCAACTACGAAAATCACCAATATTGGTCCCAACTTTCGACATATTGGAAACCAACGGACCCAAACTAACGGAGGCTAACTCCGTTACTGTGATGCTGACGTGGCATGCCACCTAGGATGCCACGTAGGATCATTTTGCCATGTGGCATGCCACGTAGGATGCCACATAGGATCATTTTGCCACGTGGCATGCCACGTAGGATGCCACGTAGGATCATCTTGCCACCTAAGCATGCCACGTTAGCATCACACTAACGGAGTTAGCCTCCGTTAGTTTGGGTCTGTTGGTTTCCAATATGTCGAAAGTTGGGACCTATATTGGTGATTTTCGTAGTTGGGACTGTTATTGGCCAATAGTCAATAGTTGGGATTATTTATTTCCATTTTTCCTAGTTTTTTTAAGTCTAAAAAGTAAATGTGTATAGTTATTCGTGTGTGGGCCCTTTAGGCCAAGGTTGATAAACGTACTAAGGTTGAATGCTGATAAGCATGAACTTGAAGTGGTAAACATGGATGGTGAATATGTTGACCCAAGGATGCCAAGAAAAAAAACAAACATCACACTACGCCACTATTATAAGGTTGAATGCTTCAACTCGGTTCTAGATATGCAAATCCAAGAGCTTGGAAATCGCTTTAACGAGGTAACATCCGAGTTACTTGTTTGTATTCATAGCTTGAGTCCTTGTGATAATTTTGGTGCGTTTGATGTTACAAAACTACTACGATTAGCCGAGATGTATCCTCGTGATTTTGATGATGAAGAAAAAAGAAGACTTCCGGTTGAACTTGAGAGCTATATTGATATGTAAAAGCAGATACAAGATTTGCCAAATTGAACGGTTTATCAAGTCTTGTGCAATTGATGGTTCAAACAAAGAAACACCTTAACTTTATATTGGTGTATCGTATTTTGAAGCTAGCTCTCACATTACCCGTCGCGACCGCAACCGTTGAAAGAAGCTTTTCGGCAATGAAGTTTGTGAAGAACGATTTGCGTAATAGGATTGGTGATGAGAATTTAAACGATAGTTGTATTGCTTTTATTGAAAAGGACTTGCTTAGAAATGTGGAGATAGAAGATGTTATAGATAGATTCCAAAAAATGAAGACCTGAATAGAACAAGTTTAGATTTAGAATTTTGTTACGCATATGTCTATAATTCCGCACCCCATGAAAACAATTCCTGGGTCCGCCACTGCTTTAGGGTCCGCACTATTGTAGCGTTTTGATGATGTAGATGGCGCACTTCGCACACTCGCGTCACCACGAGCTACTTGAGAACGGTCTTTGTTTTTTAGAAGCTTGAACCAAATTAAAAACTGCTTGTTCAAACCAACAGTTTGTGAGGCCCCTTCAGAGGAGTTGTTTTACAAAGAAAAACCTACAAAATTTTCAAGAAACATAAAGATAGAGAAAGGATCAAAGCACAAAGCTTTCTTTTAATTTTTTCATTCACTAAATTTACTCAAACTAATCATGGCTTTTTAAATAATAAGAGTACACTAACCCCACTAAGACCCACTATTCTAAACAAATAAGTTGCATAAAAGGAAATTGAAGGAAACATGTAAAATGTAACCCACGATCTAGTAAAGCATGAACAAATGAACTACCACTAAGACTCACTATTCTAAACTAATAAGTTGCATAAAAGGAAATTTAAGAAAACATGTAAAATGTAACCCATGATCTAGTAAGCTAGAACAAATGAACTACTATTCTACTAAACTAATTCGGAAGGAAACATGGCCAATCAACATATGTGTATAACATGTGATCATGTGAACCATATGCAAAGGGTTGTTGTACGTTAGGAAAACACACGCAATTAGAGATAGTACAGTTTGCAATAGTGAGTTTTTACTCACATATCCATTTTGCTAATTATACTATGAATAATATAATTAAAAATTTTGGTTATTTTATAAGGCATTAAAAAAACTAGTATCTGGTATGATCAAGGTCGGGTAAAGGGTAGGGCTGTGCAACGGTTCAGAACCGGACCGAACTGAACCGAACCGGACTGAATCGAACCGGACCGAACCACGAACCGTTTATTCCAAAATATGAGAACCGGAACCGGAACCGATAATTACTAAGCGGTTCGGTTCCAGAACCGGATGAAACGGTTCTAGACCGGAACCGGTTGTCAATAAAATCCTAAAATTAACATTAACAATTAAATAAAAAAATAAACAAAAACAATGATTTTTCTTTAAAAAATATCAACAGTTTGTGTTAACCATGGTTACTAAAAGTATAGCAGTTTACGTATCAAAATATGTTTTATTCGGATCAGATCATTCTTTTTATACAGATTAAACGGGTCAGAACAAGCTGTGCTGACTGCTGACCATCACATAAGGCAATACTCTACATTCCTACCAAGTAAAACAATTTAAAAGTATTAAGAACTATAAAGAAGAAAACAACACATTGTATTTCAAACTAATAATAGAATATTTAAATATTTAATTTAATTCAAAACGGTTCTAACGGTTCTTAACCGGACCCGTCGGTTCTAACCGGAACCGAACCGGGAACCGATTATGCCAAAATATGAGAACCGGAACCTATAACATTAATTCGGTTCGGTTCTAGCGGTTTCGGGTCAGTTTTACGGTTTTCGCGGTTCAGAACCGTTTATTGCTCACCCCTAGTAAAGGGTATAACAATTTCCGAGTATTTTCAAATGAAAAAAGATTATAAAAGTACATTTTACGTTTCCCTGAAATAAAAATACAAGCGGCAATGCACAAGTTACAAGCTATAGAGACGTCTCATTCGTTCGATCCGAAGAGCATTAAACTCGAAATCGGTATCTTCATCTTCAATCATTCGGTTATTTTATCTGTCTACACGTATTGAATTTTTATCTATACGTCTATATGCAGGTTGTATTGTGTCATCATCTTCTTATGACGTAAAACCCTAATTCATTCATATTAGGTAACTGGCTGAATTCTGTTAGTTAATTCGATCAATTTTTAAATTATTCTCATTATTTATCGCCTTTAGTTATCTTCTTAATTTCATGAACTTTGATCAGTATATAATTTAATCTCTTCTCGTTCTTGTGTCACGAATTGGTAAGTAATATTATTGTGTTCTAAATTTCTAACTATAAATTAATTAATATGTTGTTAGGCAATTCTAATGGGAGACTTAAAAGAGCGTCTTCTATTCAAACCAGCATCAGCTATGAACCTTGGAGATGCATCAAACAGACCATTTGCATCATTCCGCCACCCGTTTCAAGGCGTAGAGGTGAAAAAGCGTGGCCAAGGTCTTCGGTCATGGATCCGAGTTGATGCTTCAACCGGTGATTCACAAATTATTGAGGTTGATAAGTTTACTGTGATGAGAAGGTGTGATCTTCCTGCTCGTGATCTTCGTTTGCTTGATCCGTTGTTCGTTTATCCCTCGACGATTCTGGGAAGGGAGAAGGCTATAGTTGTGAATTTGGAGCAGATTCGTTGTATTATAACGGCGGATGAAGTGTTGCTGCTGAATTCGCTTGATAGTTATGTGTTGCAGTATGTTGTGGAGCTGCAGAGGAGATTGAAAGCTACGGGTGCCGGTGATGTTTGGCAGGCTGAGAGTAGGGATTTTGCAGATGTGTCTCGGAACATGTCATCCGATTATCTGCCTTTTGAGTTTAAGGCTCTAGAAATCGCTCTTGAAGCTGCGTGTACGTTTCTTGACACACAGGTGTGATCTTGTTTTAAATTATGTTGTTAATTTCATTTAATGATTATAATAATGATAATATTTTGATATGTTCGTCAGGCAGCAGAATTGGAAATCGAAGCGTATCCATTGCTTGATGAACTTACATCAACAATCAGTACTTTAAACTTGGAACGTGTTCGTAGATTGAAAAGCAGACTTGTTGGATTGACTCGCAGGGTCCAAAAGGTAATTAGTCTTTGAGTTTCATCGACTTTGGACGTTTTAACGTTTATAATGACAATAACTTTCATACAGGTAAGAGATGAAATAGAGCAGCTTATGGATGATGATGGAGATATGGCTGAAATGTACCTAACTGAGAAGAAAATGAGGATGGATTCTTTATCCTACGGTGGAGAGCAATCTATGACGGGATACAGGGCAACCGATGGTCCACAATCTGTTTCTGCTCCAGTATCTCCAGTTTCTTCTCCTCCAGAGTATCGAAAGCTTGAAAAATCTGTTAGCTTTGCAAGGAGCAGGCATGATAGCATGAAGAGTTCAGAAAGTAGCAAGCAAAATATTGAGGAGATGGAGATGCTTTTGGAAGCTTATTTTGTTGTTATTGACAGCACTCTAAATAAGCTGACCTCGGTACTAAATTATTGTTATTAAAAATATCTTTTTATCTGGTTTCTCTGTGTCACTCACTCCTTGTTGATGATCCCTTTGTTTTCTCTTACACCAGCTGAAGGAATATATTGATGACACGGAAGACTTCATTAACATTCAACTGGTATGTGTCCTATCTTAATATCGCAAACAATTTTCTGTCCAAAATTTTTATACACAAGTAATACGTTATGATAACAAAAGCTACATTGTTGCAATATAAGCTAGTATTTTGAATACAACTATTTAGGAGGTCGTATTATGCATGCGATAAAAATACATTTTCGCCTACTTCCAACCTATTTGAATTGTTTTTATTGGATGAAGCTTTAAAATTTTACCTGTTTGACCTTTTGAGATAAAATAACCATTGTTAAGTAATTGAGTCAACATTGTTGCTGCTGTGAGAAGGGAGAGGTGAAACCAGGTTTAGAACATTTGAATATAGGGTAATGTAAGATTAGACGTGACAAGATAGGCGGTGGGTCACATAGGTTGCGTAATGGGTCAAAACGGGATTGGATTAAATGGCTCATCTTTTAGTACAGATGGAGAGGCGGAATTGTTAGATTAAAGGCTTACATTTTTTACTCGTGTTAAAAATAGACTTTTGAGCATGTTTAACTTGTTCCCTAGTTAACTATGTTTAACACCATCAACTGGTTTGATATGGAAAAACAACATAAGTTGGCTCATTAAATAGATAATGAAATAACTGTAACTACTCTTTTATTTAATACCACAAAATAAACATAACTAATATTTTTTATGCTGTATGTATTAACGGGTTGCAGGATAATGTGAGGAACCAGCTTATACAGTTTGAATTATTGCTTACAACTGCTACATTTGTGGTTGCTATCTGTGGGGTGGTAGCAGGGATATTTGGCATGAATTTCCCAATAACATTGTTTGATAGCCCTGCAGCTTTCGATTGGGTATTGTTCATTACAGGAGTCGCTGGTCTCGTTATATTCTGTTCATTTTTGTGGTTTTACAAGTCAAGAAGAGTGATGCCATTTTAGAATAAAAATGCTCAACTTGTATCACCATTACCAACTTGTGGTTTGCCTGATTTTGAGACGGTTAAATAATGTCATCTGCAATGTACAGTTTTTCACAAAAGTCAATGCTATCAGAAGTCAAAAGTCGCGAGGGTCAACAAATATCACAGGAGACGACGTAGATTTAATCCAATCGTGTGGTCCATGATTTGTGCTGATATCCTGTTTCACTGTTGCAAGCTCCTTGATGCACCAAATATCTTCAGCCCAAGAAAATTTCCTCCAATGCGGCATAACCTTCTTCACTGGATCCCTTTTGCCCACTTCCGCCACAATGGCCCTACATAATACGTCGTTGCGGGCCATATTATGTGCGTATGCACACAAAGACTTCATGAGCCGTGAAGCACCATAGCCTCTCATGTGCAGCCCATACAAAAAATAAACCCCGAACTGTTTGAAAAAGTTCGGCACAGATGGCAATCTTAAACAAGGCATCAGGGTGTCCAACACCCTACTTCCAGCGCACTCTGCATATGTTAGCGGCGACACCCCCTTCACTTGAAACTGGAACACCTCCTTAGTGTTCCATATGCTTAAGATAGCAAAACTAGGAGGCAATATGGTCATTTTAGGATCCCAATGGTCGAGATGATTCTTAGGTATGGCGATGAAAGTTCCTAAATTAAGCTTGTTTTGCAAAATTACATCTATATCCTCGGGGAAAAACTCCGAATCCCCCAAGGTCTTGCAGTAGATCGAACCTGCAAGTTGTGGGTCAAGCCGTTTGATCACAACACCTGAGATCAACGGCTTGTTGTGGGCGTGGACCGGTTGGACCAAAATCGTAAGGCTACGGAACTTGATGTAATTGCATTTTAGTGTAAACAGGTTTAGTGAAGGTTCGTTGCAGGAATCAGTGGCCATGTAAGCATAATCAGCACCATTTTTCTTGCACCATTCTTCTAAACATTGGACTAGTTTTGTACCGATGCCTAGTTGTCTATATGCCAATTAGGTAAACATAAATATCAAATTAGCAAGTGAGTTAAACATTAACAATAAATAATATGATCAATTATTGGTGTCCGAATCTTATCAAATATTTCACATTCTACTAACTGTGATCAACTAAGAACACTTCCAATCTTGATACTTTAATTTAAGCTGATTATTAATCAACCAATAAACTAATATTAGATTCTAAAAGTATCTAAACAAAACCCTTATAATCTTTGATACATACATATAAATCATATATACAAGCATCTTGCATTTTGGTAAAATCATAATGTTTTGGTCGGAATCGTAGGATGAACAAAACCAATGTCAAAAGACACCACTAACCAGAAGAATAACACCAAAAAGATCCATTCTCCACCATCCATCGACAATGTATCACTTAAACTATAAACATGTCAAAAGAATATTATGATCAATCTTAAACCACATATGGTAGTTCAAAAGGTTGTTACGATTTCAATGAAAGATTTAAAAAAAAAAAACAACCTGTAATCCATTGATTATAACTTGAATGAACCATGGCGCGCACAAGTGTATGTATATGTATATATATAAAAATACATAATAACAAAAAAAATCAATATTACCTGTGGGTGGTGAAACTCTGAGTCCAAGAACATAAGCCAGCTTTATGTAAACCCGATCATGTTGATGGTCCCCTTTGGTTACGGTCTTGATGCAACCCCTTATTCCTCCAACTATTTCACGCTTCTCTACATGCTCCGCTACCTGCATTTACGTGTCAGATTACTCGGCCTGCAACATGATCAATCAAATTAATTTCGACGAAAAATATGAGCTTGGGTACGTACCAGCATGACATGAAGGGGGAAATGGCGGACACGACATAGAGGGTCGCCCAAGAGATTGGTGACTAGTGAAGGCTTTCCAGCCTGCCCCGAATCACACTGGCTCTCAAAGGCCTCCACTGCAGCCTTGTCTCTCTTTTCCTCGTACTCTCTAACCACAAGCCACTCAGGATTTTGAGCAAATCCAGTAGACATTATATATTAAGGAAGGAAGGAATATATGTGGATATTTATGGTACGAATGTTTTCTATATTTGAAATGTACCTTATGACCTACAAGCTTCTTCAACGTATATATGCAACTACAGTAGCTTGGGATGCCAACCTGGCAGGGCATATGAATAATATTTGTTTTTCGTGGTAAAATATATTATGACTATATGTATCAAGTGTTTAATCATGTATTTGTCAGGATAAGGCATTATTAAATCACACACACCAAAGGGTGCTACCCTGGTGATATTCTCTAGGGGGTCGTTTATTGAAGTATCGTTCGTGATTAGGTCTGTAAATATACTGAACGAACACGAATATATAATAATTGAGCGAATTCTTTTGTTCATATTCGCTCGTTGAGAAAATGGCCATGCTTGTGTTTGTTTATGTTTGTTCGTTTGAAACCTAAACGAACATTTCACAACCGTAAACAAACATAACAAACTTAAACAAACATAAATTGACAAACGTAAAAGAACATTAATGAACATAACAGAACAAACATAAACAAACACAAAGGAACATAACTGACCAAAGATAAATGAACACGTACGAACATAAAGTAATTTTTCATATAAGTTATTAGTGATTAATTACGATTGGCTCCATTGAAAAAACCCATTTTTATTACTAGAAAGCACAAATGTTAATTAATTACGTTTATATAAACAGTTAAAAGACCCCTTTTGTGTTTATATTCATATAAATATAACTGCTTATACATTTATTGCCGTAAAAAAACTATTTATATCTTTTTAAATAATAAACGAACATAAATGAACTAACAAAACGTATGTTCATTTTCGTTCGTTTATTTAAAGGCATATTTAGGTAACAAACTAACTTTTCTCCTTTTTTATCTCCTTAATAAAAAAGTCACAACTAACTAACTTCTCATTTTCTTATTTTCAAAGCACAAAAACTCCTTTTCAAATTATTACTCAAACACTATAGGCATGCTTGGATAAACTTATTACTTATCTCCTTATCTACTTTTTTCAAAAAGTCATACATTCCTAACTTATAACTTATCTAATTTCCCACCTCCTTTTCACCTTATTTAAACGCAAAAAGTACTTTTCAAACTATCATCCAAACACTTTTAAAATAACTTATGACTTTTTGAAAAAGTCATGACTTATAAGGAGGTGGAAATAAGAAGAGCCAAACACCCTCTATACTTCTCCATTTTAACTTCTTAAGAAGTTAATAAGTCAAAGGAGGGACCAAAATGGAGAGCCAAAAACCCACAAAATGAACAAAAAATGTGTTCATGTTTGATCATTTATTAAGTAAACGAACATAAACAAACTTCCCGCCGAACAAGTTCACGAGTTGGTCATGAGTGTTTGGTTCGTCATGTACTAACCAGACGTTTTATCACAGTGGGCTTTCGAGCAGTGAGTTTCCCATGGAATTGATGACAAGTTGGGTCAGCATCATTGTCTACAGTTGTAGGTGTGGGTGACCTTTTGCCTATGGCTCCTAGAAGCTTTGATTATTCCGTTAATGTGATTGTCTGGGTGTTGAAGTCTTTTAAACTGATCATTAGTGAGAGACAATCTAAATATCATATTGAATATCTTCTCTTTTTTTAAGAGCTATTTTTCTTGTCTATTTTTTACACTCTTTTATGTTGCACCCTTTTTTAAGGCTCTTTTATGTTTGAACTCTCAACCTCCCTTTTAAAACCCTTTTAAACACTTTTTTTCCCTCTTATCTTATCCTACGCTAATGTCTCTTTGACCAACAAGATATTATTATCTGTTATTGAAAAGTTTGTCTATTCGATGTGTCATAGGTAACTTCACATCGTATTTAATGCCTCTAGTTGTATTTTCATTTAAGATGCTTAGCAAACCCACGTATTGTCGCGGGAGTGACAATTTACAGTGCAAAACTTTATATTTAATTTAACGATTTTCTAGTGTAGTAACGTCCTTGATTATTTATTTATTTCATCAGGGCCGTCTCCGAGAATCTCCAAAACGTTGTGGGCCTAGGACGAATAAAAAAATCGGGGCCCTTATAAAATTCAAGTTTTAACTTTCAATTTTCAAATATGAGTAATTCAAATTTCAACTTTTAATTATCAAACATCAACACCTAGAAAATATATTATATTAAAAAATAAAGAAAAGTTGGTCTCCTTCATTAAATGCATTGTTATACAAAAATTAAATCCATTAAGTGGGATTTGAACCCAAGTTCTCCATCTTGAAATAAAAGTTACTAACCAATTCATCTACCTTAGCTTTTTTATCATTTCCCACACCAAAATAATTTAAATACACTTTATACATAATATATTTTAAAATTTCGGGCCTCCCGGAGTTTGGGCCTTGGGCCGTCGCCCACCCTGCCCATGCCCAAAACCGGGCCTGTATTTCATCTGAGCCTTAAAAAATATACATTTCAAACCTTATAAATTAGTATAAATATGTATTGGTTTTATAAATGTTATGGAGCTGTATAGGTAAACAATTTTTAAGTTTTAAATGGGTGATTATTGGGCGGTGATTAGGATTCATACACCCTCTATTTAGGATTCATACACTCTGGCTCACATCACATACAAATAGTAGGTTGCCATATACCCCAGAATGTGACGCCATAGGGTGTATGAATCCCAGAACCCTTATTGGGCTCAACTTTTAATTGTTAAATGAGTTTTCTATTAAAAAAAAGCGTGCACACACACATATGGGAATTTTACAACAAAACAATTGTGCCATGATAAAAATGGGCCCGGGTCGTGTGGAATCCTTGGCATGGCCCATAGCCGACATGCTCTCGTGATATATTGCATCGTATGTATGTTGGTTTCCTTATTCATATAAATATTTTAGCAAAGTTTGTTACGTTAATTGTTACGTATGTATGTTGGTTTCCTTATTCGTATGTATGTTACTTTCTTATAAATTAAAGATCGACTTCCATGTTTATATAAGTTTGAAATCAGGGGCGGGGGTTAGTGGTGGCCCGAGGGTGCCTCGCCCCCTCCCGTTTTCTTTGCCCAGCAGTGTAAATATACACGTTTTCATCCGAAAATTTAATACATACTGCATAGTATGTATGTTGATTTCCTTATTCCTATAATATTTTAGAAAAGTTTGTTATGTTAATTATTTATATTTTACTCAATTTTTCAAGTTACTTACATCAACATGGTTTATGTCATACTTCATATGCATGTATGTAAGTAATAATATTACATTAAAACTATGTGGAATACATGTACATTTGTTGATAACCATAAAAGTTCTAAAATACTATGCCCACCATTCAAATTATATGGTTTTTAATCAATTCAAGATCGAATCCATGTTTAAATAAGTTTGAAATCAGGAGCAGAGATTAATAGTTGCCTAAGGGTGCCCCGCCCTCTCCCGTTTTATTTGCTCAGTAGTGCAAATATACACATTTTTTTCTGAAATTTTTCTACTTATTTATTTATATTGATATTCAAGAAGGGTAGGATGAAAAAAATACCATGAAGATTAGCAAATTTACTCTTTATCTTTTTTATATGCCATCTTAATAATGTATTACAGGTAGAATTATTTAACCCAGATGTTACGATTTAGTGGTACGAATTATGTACTATTAGGGCCCATGACTTGACTTGGGTGTGATGATCTGGATGCTATTGTCTGGACGTGGTGGTCCGCATGTTATGATTTAGGCGTACTGATTCGGTGTGGTGATTACCTCTTCATCATCCGTTTTATAATTACTTAAGGCTAAGACGTAAACTTATTAATTAAAGCGTAGTATTAAAAGATTGTGCCAAATGTTTTTTTATACTATAGTAAATATTTATTAATGGGAACAATGCTAGTGGTATGTATTTTAATACAAGATTAAGGGTGGCATCGCCTATTACCTCATATAAGTGATGATTACAAAAGTATTGATCCATTTCCATCAACTTTGTGAATAATAAATAAATAAATAAATAAATTAATATGATTCAATGATGATTGACGGATTAAGTATGTAAAATTAATTATAAACTTTTTTCATTGTATTTTTTAAACCCTACTTTGAGGGGAAGAATAAAGGGGAAACGAGTCTCTGCACATGTTTTGCGGTCACTAAGAGTGGGTGTAGTGGGCTCCAAGCATAACGCCCAATGCTGATTTGGACCAAAATAGCGCCCCCCACACTGAAACAGGGGGGCGTTATTTTTGCAAAAAGGGTTGGGGCTCCATTGCTATAACGCCTGATGTGTTTTGTTCCCTCCAATCACCATTTGCCATCTCACTCTCTCTCTCTATTTTATTACTTTTTTAATTAAAAAGATATAATAAAATATTAATAGGGGCTTTATAAATAAAGCCCCACCACTACACCCCTTTTCCACTTTATCTCTCCATGCTGACTCAGCTGCCACGTGAACCAATCAGAAAGGGGGGCTTTATATATAAAGCCCCCCACTACGCATGGTCTAATGGATACTGATTAGTGATGAGGGCCAGGAAAACACGAATCACGGTGGCTACGCAAAGTAGGAATCTTTACGAAGGATAAATACCCATTAATTTTTTAAGACTAAATCTGTTTATTTTTATGATGACAATTTCATTTAATTTAAGTACAATTTTATTTTGTTTCTTGTATTGCATGTTTTGTTGATCAATTCTTTATCATCTGCCAATGATGTTATAGCCCAATGGTTACAACGAAGGTGGGAAGGTTTTCCCCTTTGAGGTTCCTGCCCGAAAGGTATCCGGTTCGAGTCTTGCTGTCCATCGAAAAAATATACCCATTAGGTTTGGAAGGGACCGGCATGTGGGAAGGATTCGAACTTGGGAAGAAAGGGGTTTCAAGTTAAAGGGTTTCTACCTGACAAAAAAAATTCTTTATCATCTAATAGAACAAGAATAAATAAATGATGCGTACTTAAGTAGCCATTAACCATAGTGAAAGAAGATGATATGTTAATGATACTGATTGTTCCTATTTAAAGTGTGCAATAATGATGGCTCATGTGATATTGAGATTACGGTTTTAGAGATGAGAGAGAGGGTCGGTTATGTTATGATGGTTGGTGTTTCATTAGCCTCTAATGCTTTTATATGTGCGTCCAAGGGGAAACAGTGGTGAAGTTTGGTTTTGGAATCGGAGGGGGCCGGACTTAATTTTTTCGATCAGTAGTGAAAAATCGGCGGGGGCCGGACTCAATTTACCTACGAAATTCGTAAATTTCTACTACTGCGCCAAAAAACAAGAGGGGCCAGGGCCACCCCTGGCCCCAAGTATCCTTCACCTCTGCATGTAAACAATAAAAAAGGAAAACAAATATGGTAAATAAAGTTAAACACATACTTAATAGATTTCTCCTCTTTGGTATTTGAAAGATTGAAATCGAACCATTACATCGTCTTCTGTTACTTTATCAAAAGTCTCTCTTCCGATCATACAAACTAGAACATTGTTCAAATACTCCTTATCCATTCAATTGTTCTATGATGAAAACCTTATCGTGTATCTCTGGCTCGTGCAATAAATACCTCTTGATTTCGTATCGAACGAAAATCATTCACATCGATTGTATTTCATATTAAAGGAACTGAAGCCGAAGGAATATTTAGACCAATATAATTATTATCTTGCATATCATTATTATTTGCAATATTTAGACTTGGAGTCAGACCAATATAATATTTTTTGGGAGTTTCTTTTAAATAGATTGATAATAAAAGGTTGTTTAAATTATTGAGGTTTGATCTTATTGTTGGACTTTCAATAAAAGCCCAAATTATTTTGGAGGGGTAGCCAAAAATAATCTCAGGGTAATATTAAAATATTTCAGAGGTGTCATAATATATAAAACTTACAAAAATAAAAAATCCACGACGTCGTAATAGTTGCTAACTTGCTACCCCTCACTTTGAGATATGTCCGTGTTGGACCCCTTTGTTCCACTAGAGATGAGAATTTTGGTATTGAATATCGAAAACACCGATACCGAAAATTCAGATACCAGTGCATTTTCAGTACCAATTTGGTATCAAGTTTTGGAAAAAATCGTATCGGTATTTTCGGTTCGGTACGGTATTGGTATTGGTATTTTACCTTAGAATACTGATACCGTAAGTAGCGTATGTTTTCGGTATCTGTACCAAGTTTTCGTGAAAACCAGTATCGGTATTTTAAGCATCGGCTAAGTACCGAGCTCATCCCTAGTTCCACCTTGTCTTTACTATTGCAACCAGGAGTTTCTTCTATTTAATGGCTTTTCTAACCCATTTTACAACAAACTCATTTTGATTCTCAAAGTTCCATTGCCAAGAATCCTCAACTACATAGAGGGATACAATGAGATTTATTACAAAGAAAACTTAATAAAAATACAATGAGGATAGTCACACAAAGAACCGTAATTAAACAAGATCTTCTAAATATGATAGAGACAATTATCAAAACCTAACTAAAATTCCATATAATATTCTGGCACGCTCAGACCGGTAGGAAGCCGAACACTTAGATTGAAGCGAAAAACAACGAAGGAGTAAGAATAACATATAATTTTGAATGTAAAAAGAAAAAAATCAACAGTTTTCAAGACTGTGTAATTTGTTATGTGGTCGTATAACTGACAGAAGACACAAAGGCAGAGTTCTGGTGATAAAAGCTACGGCTATGACAACATGATGATGACACGAAAGCAATAAATAAAACCTCAACATTATATTGGTACAATGTGTTCCCAGGCCAGGAAGTTAGGGAGAAGCAGAGAAAGAATGTCGCCACACAAGGATAAAGGCGTCAAGGAATAAAATAGAAGAAAACAAGAAGCATAAGACTGATAACATACAAAAAGATGAATGCGTGTGACCATCCCAAGCACCCTTACAAAAGAAATATATTCGCCGATTATAAACTTGCTAGTTTACCATTTGCAGTTCAAACGCCATATGAAGGATGAGGTTTAACAATGAGATTTGGAAAAACGTAACCTAAAAGAGGTTTGACTTGAGTCAACTCTGTTTGGAAAGTTCATAATTCTCATTTCTTACATATTATTATTTGTAATCTAATACATTCAGACCTTGTTTACTTTTTTAGCTTCTCTAATTATTCTTGAAAAAGGATCTACAACGTACAACACATGGTGATGTTGACCAGTTTGGGTCTTTTGAAAACTATATATGGGCCTTTATCACAAGCCCACAATTAACCGATTCCATTACCCACAAAAACTATGTGCACAAAAAACAGGTTTGAGAATTGAAAGCAGTAAAACCGACCCAAACCAAAACTGGTACTACAAAAAAAAATTCCGAAACAAACCGAAAACCGGGCTAAAACCGATGTTAAAACTGGTCAAATGAACCCAAACCGGAACTGATACTGGTTCATAAAACGAAACCGAACCGAAACAGGTACACAAACTGGAACCAAACCGGTACCGCTAAAAACTGGGAAAAAACCGAAACCAGTTTTAAAAAAAAATTTAGCCATAAACACAAATAAAACTTAAAAAAACTAAAAGTTAAAATATTATATAATTTATATTATTTTAAAAAGTGTAAAAAGTGAAACAACCCCCTCCCCTGTGTGGCATATACTATTATTATTATTATTATCATCATCACTTTTCACCACAAATCATATATGGATTTTTCATTTCAAGCTCCGATATATGTGCGGTGAAGGGGTCGTGGGCTGATGTACGGTGTGTGATAGTGAAGGTGGGTCGTTGGCCAATGTGGAGCTGAGATGACTTCATGACCAGTAGTGAAACGCCACCCTACTCATTAGTGATACTGAACATCATGAGATTCTTCACAAAGGCCATGAGTGTTTTTTGATTTGTGATTTTGTCATTTTGTGATGGTGAAGGGGTAGTGAACCACGTCTTTGGATGGTGGAAAGTGATTCTAACGTGACGTTGAGATAAAGAATAGTAATGATGCTTCAATAGTGAACCACACCCATACTCTTAGCATGACTTGTGATTAAAAAAAGTAATTATAAAGAGCGAGTGACTATAGTATTTTCATACTACTTTGCGGGTTTTATTAGTACAACAACTTTTTTTTTAAAGATTATATTATAGAAAATGTAGTCGCAAGATATAATAATTTAAAATAAAAACTATGAGGTGGTTTTAAATTCTAAATAATTGTATAAGAAACTCACGGATGAACAAAACATAAATGTCAAGATGCTGAAATTTGCGTCTACTTTTTTCTCTATGACGGTGGTGGCGGTCGTTTGTTGGCTCCCTAAAGTCTTCACTAATATGTATAAAAAATAAGACCGAAAACAAAGGTTGACTTTGACATCCTTCCATTAAAACAAAGATAGCGTATTGGCCTATTTGGGTTAAGTGTGTCAAAATGGACGGGGCAGGTCAAGTTGGATGATGGGTAAAATAAGTTAGCTCAAATTGGGTTTGGAAAAAAAATGTTTGTATAATTACTTCGGTTATTTTAACAAGTATTAGTGTTGGCAAGTCAAAACGAGTTCTCACAAAAATTGACCAGCGTCAACTTGAGTCGTTTAAGGAAAAAACATCTAAATATGTTTAGACACCTGTGTCTTTTAAGATGGCTAGCTAATAACGGAGATGGGGGTGGCGTTGGAGCTGTGTCTTTTAGACATGGCAGCAGTGACAGTAACAACTATGTGGTTTCGGTGGCAAAAAACTACGTGGATAACCTCATTTTATGACTGCTATTCGATTGGGGACTGTTTTACGACCGAAGTTAGAAACTATTTTTGTCGTCGCGAGCGTTTTGTTATCTTTCCAATGAATACCATAGTGTTATACAAAAACAAAGAAAAGAAAAAAAAAATGACTTTTTAGTGGGTTTCTGTTCATGCAAAAAAGAAAACACAACGTGTTAGGGTAATTCATTAATAATGTCTAGGCAAGTCACTAATAATGTTAAGATAATATATATGTTTTTGAGCCTACTATTACATATAAGAACCCGCTAACTACATATATGTTCACATATATAGTCAGTTTGGTAAGAATTTAATTTTTTGCATTTTGATTAGTGTTGCTAAGAACATTGATTAAGCTGGTTAGATGTAGGAGAGAAGTGTGTATATTATAATTTTAAAAAGTAAAATATTTTTATTTGTAAAATTACTAAAATAACTCTCACATTTCATGTAAAATTACAAAATAACCTTACTTTTAACTGAAAAATTAACGGGGTTTGGGAAAGGAGCAGATTGGAGAGAAAATAGTAACAACAGGGAGAAAAACAACTATTTATAAACTATTTGAGCAAATTGGTTAAAATAACCAAACCCAGTGGAGAAAAACGAAGTTAAGTAAATATCTATAATCTATAACTTATAATAAAAGAATTGAACTTTGATGATGTGGCATTCAATGGAGGCCTCAACCCCCCCTTGAATGTGCCACGTGGCATCATGTAGGATTTTTTTAATTTTTGAGTTTTTTTAATAAATCTATATATATTATAATTATTTTAGGAAAAGATAACAATTTAAAAACAAAATTAAATTTTCTCTCTAATGTTTCCTCCCATATCTTTTAAACGTTAATATCTTTTATATACGAGATTTTTTAAAGAAAAAAATTACACCAAATTAACGAGCGTTTTATTATCTTTCCAACGAGTACCATACTGCTATATAAAAAACGGAGAAAAAAACAATTATTTTTGTGGGGTTTTGTTTTCAAATATATTTTACTCTACTAATAAATCACAAACGATAAACATAACTTCATAGGCAGAGATTCTTTTTTTTTATATTTGAATATGATAACTTATGGCAGAAATTTGTTTAAAATAAATAATAATAATTATAATAATAATAATGTTATTATTATTGTTATTCATTAATCATGTATTGGCAAATCATTAATTATGTTGTCATATCTATATATATATATAAAAGAAAAGACCTTTGCTGACGTGGCGTGCAATGGAGGCCTCAACCTTATGCCACGTGGCATTATAATGGAGAGTTTTTGGTGTTTTTAAATTGTTTCCTTTTTAATTAAATTGAGTTATTTTAGGAAAAAAGAATTTAAAAATAAATTTAAAATTTTTCTCTCTCATATTTCCTCCCATAACTTTTAAACGTTTATATCTTTTATATACGGGATTTTTTAAAGAAAAAAATTACACCAAATTAACGAGCGTTTTATTATCTTTCCAACGAGTACCATAGTGCTATATAAAAAACGGAGAAAAAATCGACTATTTTTTGTGGGGTTTCGTTCATACAGGAAAAAAAACACACAAAGTGTTCATGTTATCACGTAAAATTAGATTTTGTGGGGAATATGAGTTATTACTGATTAGAATACTATAAACATGCAATGATTGGAAGATTTTTGTGGTTAGTTAACTTGAGCCATTTGTAATAGGTTATCACGTAAAATTAGATTTATCAACCCCGGGACCTCCCGGGGTAATCAGCTAGTATATATATATATAACTTATAATAAAAGAATTGAACTTTGATTATGTGGCATTCAATGGAGGCCACAACCCCTCCTTAAATATGCCACGTGGCATCATGTAGGGTTTTTAATTTTTGAGTTTTTTTAATAAATTTATATATATTATAATTATTTTAGGAAAAGATAAGAATTTAAAAACAAAATTAAATTTTCTCTCTAATGTTTCCTCCCATAACTTTTAAACGTTAATATCTTTTATATACGAGATTTTTTAAAGAAAAAAATTACACCAAATTAACGAGCTTTTTATTATCTTTCCAACGAATACCATAGTGCTATATAAAAAACGGAGAAAAAAACAACTATTTTCACTACGCCAAAATAGGCCTATGGCCACACTTTTCCTAAAACTGTCCTGCCACACTTTAGATTAAATGTGAGGCTAAAGGTCATTAATTAAATTTTTAAACCTTCTAGCCTACTTTTAGCCACACATTTTATTACTCATGTGACTATTGTATATTATTTCAAAACTTTTAGCCACGCTTTAGGGAAAAAATGTGACATTTTGTAGCCACACTAGAAAAGTGTAGCAAAATTTGATCTATGGTCACAATATGTGTTTGATTTTTGATTCATGTGACCAAAACACATCTTTTTGAAACTTTTAGCCACACTTCACGGAAAAAAACGTGTCATTTACTAGCCATACTTTAAAAGTGTGGCTAAATATGATCTACGGTCACAATATTTTTTTCATGTGATCAAAAACATATCATTTCAAAACATTTAGCCATACTTTAAGAAAAAACTGTGACATTTGTTAGTCACGCTAGAAAAGGGTGGCTAAATGTGACCAAGTGCCATATTGGTATTTGTTTGAATTTATGTGTGGCTAAAAGTGATAAATGGTCACAGTACAATGCTTTACGTGTGGCTAAAAGTAATAAATCGACACGTTTAAAATTTTTATGCGTGGCTAAAATTAATACATGAACACGTTTAAAATTTGTATGTGAAAACTCTGTTTTCCAAACGACCTGATATCTCTCGATCTCCGACCTCTCTCTTCCCTAATTTGTGCAAAAGTATGCTTCAGGGGAACAGAGGGAGCAAGATCATATGTGAGAGAAAGAAAGAGATGTTAAAGCAGGGGAGTACTCCACCGCCCCTCCGTCATCATCACTACCACAACCATCTCGAATATCCTCACTCCATTATCCTATCTACTCAACAAACACACGAATAACCTTAACAAATCCAATCTGGGTTCCATTAATCTCCCACTGTACAAACACAACAACCAATGTTTCAACAATATCACCACCACAAGACGAAAACAACTTGCTGCCGCCGGTGAAGAAGAAGCTTATAGTTGAGACGGATAAATTAGATGAGAAAGAAATGTCAGTGAGAGAGAATGTGATGATTATGGTGATGGTGAAGGTTGTGATGATCAGACATGGGAGCCTGAATTGGATGGGTTTTTGAGGTATTTGGTCGATAGTCAGCTTGTGTTTAGCACGATTCAGCGTATGGTTGATGAATCTCAAGATGTCTCTCGTAAGTTTCTGTTTCCCTCTCTGCAGACCCTAATCTCAAGATGTCCCTATGAAGAAGATTTAAGGTATGTAAAAGTTGTTTGCAATTAGGTATCTCTCTTCTTGTAGGTTATTGAAGTCATTTTGCATCATATTTCAGTTAGGTCTTTATTGGTTCTGAAGGCAGCAAAAACGGTCAGAAATTCTACACTCGAATGGAAATTGGTTACAATTCGTCAACATCATGGAAGAGGATTCTGTGAGAGCATCGTTCATTTTGGGGCGATCCAAGTTCAGTAAGTAATCCTAAAATTAAACTTGAAATTTGTGTATGTTTATGTGGGTATGCTTTAGGTTATTTTCAATTGCATGCTACTATGTTTCTAGCTTTGTTACTTAATTTTGTATCCTAAAGTCTGCAATGTAGAGTATGCTGCTGTAACATAGTACGAACATGACTGTAGGTAGGGGTGCAAACGAGCCGAGCCGAGCCCGAGCTCGACCAGGCTCGAGCTCGAGCTCGATTAACTTATAAGAGCTCGAGCTCGAGCTCGGCTCGGTTCGAGCTTTGTTTTTAAAGCTCGAGCTCGGCTCGTTAGTAGTTTCTCAAGCTCGAGCTCGGCTCGGGCTCGGCTCGTTTAGTGTTTATTAGTTAATATATTAAATTAAATAATATATATAATACGCTCGTTTAGGCTCGATAAGTCAAAAGCTCGGCTCGGCTCGTTTATTAAACTACTTAAAATGTGGGTAAATAATATAAAATATTAATAAACCTAATATTATATTAGGCTCGATAAGGCTCGACGAGCCTGGCGAGCTTCATATGCCAGGCTCGAGCTCGAGCTCGATAAGTAAACGAGCTTCATTTTAGGCTCAAGCTCGGCTCGAGCTCGATAAGGCTCGGCTCGTTTCGAGCTTTTTACCGAGCCGATCTCGAGTAGCTCGCGAGCTGCTCGGCTCATTTGCACCCCTAACTGTAGGCCATCATATGAATTTATGGATGACATATTGAACTTTTAGAAAGTTAATTAATTATTTAACATTTGCCGTTTCTAATTGTTATGTGTATAAATTAATTTTATGACATGTCCTATAAACAACACTTTTTGGTATGTCATAAACACCATTTATGACGCGCATTTGCGCGTCAAGAAATGTGTTTTTTCTAGTAGTGCACCCATTTTCCCACCAGAACTGTTAGCTTCAGTAATTGTTTTAAACCTAGTTGCTTCTATGTTTCTTGTTCTCTTTTATTCTTCTAAAAGACTTTTATCTGCTTTTAAATTTGCTGGTCTCCTTTGTTGGATGACATATTAATGTTTTTTGTCAAGAAGGTTGTGTTTGTTTTTTTTTTTTTTTTTTGAACAATTTGTTTTTTATTTTGTTGGATTGGAAACATGAATGGTGTACTTTTATATTGAAAGATTTTTTTTTTTGAATGTTAGTCTATTAAAGTCGGTTCGGGTCATTTTGACCCATTTAACTTAAAAATGGATATATTAAGCGGGTGAAAGTGGGTTCAGGTCATTTTGACACATTTAACTAAACATTGTATATATTAAGTGTATCAAAGTGGGACTTGAACCCACTTTGATAGACTTAAAATATCCAACTTTTAGTTTAAATGGGTCAAAATGACTTGAAGCCACTTTAAACGACTTAATGTAGGCTATTTTCAGTTTAAATGTGTCAAAATGACCCGAATTCACTTTGATAGACTAAAATTTCGGATCTAGAATGTTTGAATTATACAAATTTAGGAGCTTGTGGACACTTAAGTGTGCTTAAGATGATGTTTGACCCACATGTTTTTACTTTGAATTGACGCAATAGATGTTTGATCAGGTTGAGCAGATACATCTTCTAATGTTCATGCGACATTAATCCAGGCAATTGGTGTATTTTCCTCCACGTAAGACATACTCTTTAGTCTTTAAGCAATTGATTTGTAAGATAGATTCAACTCTAAACATACTATTATGAGGGTGTGTGGGCTTGTTTTCAGAGAATGATTGTGTTATTAAATAATTACAACTAAAACAATAGGGTGTAATGAAATCTAGTAATATTATAAGTATTTATAGTCTTGCGGCGTTGTCTTGATCAAAGATTATTGTTCTACTGCTGTAACAAAATCTCAGACAGTGGGAATATAGATTATAGGTTGATTTTATTACGGAGATTCTATCTCGTCTTGTAAGCAAGAATGTGCTATAATTTGGAAGGTGGAATTCCAACATGGACCAAAGATTTGGAGGAGTTGACAGAGTTGTCAGTGTTAACGGACTAACATTCAAAATTAGAGTCTTTTTTTTTTTCCTTTTTAACCCTGAACTACTTGTTTATTTTTATCAGGTGGTTAAATGAGAACTCCTTAAACAGGTCGACCTTTGATGTGAGTAACTTAGAGAAATTGACAACTTTGTAAGTTTTGAATTAGCTGGAAAGCATATCAACAAAAAGCTCATTCAGGTTCGTATCAAGTAGTTTTATATTGATTACCATCTCAGGGAGAGAATTGGCTGGAAAGATCGTTCAGGTTTGTATCCATTGGTCTTATATTGATTTATTTTCGGTAAATGCTTATTTTTGGTTAGTTTTCTTGGTGCAACATGTATTGGAACATGGAAAGCCACATGACGTCCAGTAGTTATTCAAGAGTTGGTTGGGAAGATTCTTCAAATGGGTCAATAGAAGTTTGCGTCATTAAAGGGGTGGTGCGAAGTGGAACGGACGTGGCGTTTTGGTTTGATAGGTGGGTGTTGGAGGAGCCGCTTGCGGAAAAGTTTCCGAATCTGTTCAGGATGGAGAGAGACAAGTTTGTTCGGGTCGCCGATCGGGTATCCTCTTCTGGGATGGGTTGGGTTTGGGGTTGGGACTCATTGGGTTTGGGTGGGGCTGCTGCTGCAGAGCTGGATAGCCTGCTTGCAGGGGTGAACTGTCCATCTCTGTGTGCAGCTAGGGATGGGTGGGAATGGGGCCTTGGTGGGTTGGGTCGCTTCTCGGTCAGCTGTATTAATTTGAATGGGTCGAAGGACTCTTGGAGCTGGGAAAACAAAGACGGTGTTCTTTTCTCTACCAGATGCATCAGATCCGAGCTCGCTGCTGTCGAACATGGTTTCGGACTTGCTGCTGGTGCGGGTCACGGCGCTGCTGCGCCTGGTGGTCTTGGTACAGCTGCTACAATTTAGAGTATTTGGAAGTCGTATAATGATTCAATGTTTAATGAAGTTCCGATTTCGATTTCCAGGATCACTAATGAGTCAAATCTCTGGCATACTTATGGGTTAGGAGTAGGTCAAAAGCTTTTTCTATCAATTAGAGTATGTGGAGCAGGTCAAAAGATTTTTGTGTCTGTCTATTCCCATTGGTATTGGTTTGGCTATTTTGTTGTTTGGTGGAGTTTTTAGTTTTGGAGTCTGTATATTCTGCAACAGTTTGCTGTATTGGGTGATATAATGAATATTGAGCTGGTCTTTCTAAAAAAAGTTAATATTGTCTGGTTATGTAACTATACGTATTCTTAATTCTTAAATTGTATAAAGTTAAAAAAAAAAAAAAACTAGCACACATACCTGGTACTTGATCGAATGGCTTGAGGATTAATGATGGGTTTCGAAATAATGGGAGGTATTGGTATTTGGGTTTTGGACTTACGTGAACATATATATGGCTTCTGTTCTAATATATACATACGTGAACAAATAGCTTATGTTCTAATATTTTTATTTTTTTTATAATTTACGTAAAGTTATAGTAAATGGGTAGTGGACTTAAAATTGTTATGGGTTATTGGTATTGGTATTTGTTTTTTTTTAATAATTTAAAATATTTAGTTATCGAGCCCGAGCTCGAGCCTTACATATAAAGCTCGTTTAACAAATGTTATATTTTTTTTTACATATGGAATTTTGTCCTTTAAAACAGGTTCAATTTAATTAATAATATTGGCAAGTCGAGCTCAAGCTCGAGCCGAGCTTTTGCTTATTTAAGCTATTGAAACGAGCTCGAGCGGAGCTTTTAGGTCATTTAAAATAATTTTCAAATTATCTCGAGCCGAGCTCGAGCTCTTAGGTTTTACTTTCGAGCCGAGCTCGAGCTCGAGCCTAGTCGGGCTCGGCTCAGCTCGTTAGATACAATAATGGACAACTAGGCCAGTGATGGCCCATTAGGCTCAATGATGGTCAATTAAAACCAATGATGGTCACCTACGTGCAATTATAGTCAATTAGACCCATATGATAGTCCATTAGGCTTAACAATGGTCAGTTACATACAATAATCGTCAACTAGGCTCAATGATGGTCCATTAGGCTTAATGATGGTCAGTTAGAACCAATGATGATCAACTAGGTCCAATGATGGTCAATTAGACCCAAATGATGGTCCATTAGGCTCAATAATGGTCAGTTACATACTATAATAGTCAACTAGGCCCAATGAGATCAATTAGAACCAATGATGGTCAAATAGGTCTAATGATGGTCCATTAGGCTCAACAATGGTCAGTTACATACAATAATAGTCAACTAGGCCAAATGATGGTCAACTAGAACCAATGATGGTCAAATAGGTCCAATGATGGTCCATTAGACCCAAATGATGGTCCATTAGGCTCAACAATGGTCAATTACATACAATAATAGTCAACTAGGCCCAATGATGGCCCATTAGGCTCAATGATTGTCAATTAAACTAAATATTGGTCAGTTAGATATAATGATGGTCAGCTAGGACTAATAATGGTCCATTAGGCTCAACAATGGTCAATTAGACTCAATAATGGCCAGTTATATATAATGATGGTCAGCTAGGCGTAATAATGGTCCATTAGACTTAATGATGGTCAATTAGATACAATGATGGTCAACTAGGCCCAATAATAGTCCATTAGACTCAATAATGGCCAGTTACGCTCAATGATGATCAACTAGCCCCAATAATGGTCCATTAGGCTTAATGACGGTCAATTAGACCTAACGAAGGTCAATTGGGCTCAACAATGGTCAGTTAGATACAATATGGTCAACTAGGCCCAATGATTGTCCATTAGGCTCAATGATGATCAATTGGGCTCAATGATGGTCAATTGGACCTAATGATGGTCAATTAGGCTCAACAATGGTCAATCAGTATACTCTTGCCATATATTAGGTAGAGCCAGTATTTTTATTATGTGGAAAAGGCCCGTATCAATAATTCTCACAACGCGCGCGTATGTAATACTAATTATTATTGTTAATAATATTTATATATTATTATAATAATTTTTTAGAATTATAATTAAATAATAACATATTATTGATAAATACATAGCATAACATTTATTAATACATGAGTGTCAATACGTGACGGTACACTGACAATTCAAACCGATCTTACCGAACTCAATATTGGACCTTTATGGGCCTTAATGGACCATAATAAACAATAATAAATTATATATGTCTTAGTGGGCGATACCGGGCCTTAATAGACCTAAAACTTGGTACCGGTACCGAAAAATCGCTACGATACGATTCGATACTGATATTCGCATGTAAAATTCGGTATATACCGATACCGAAAATTGAATGAGTGGGTACCGTTAATGAAAATGATCCACCACCAGTACCATTTCGATATCGGGACCCGGTACCATTTGCTAATCCCTAAATAAACCAATAAAGTAATAATATATTTTATGTAAGTTTTAATTTCAAATTAAAATATACTTTTTGTTATATAAGTTTTAAGAAATTTTACATTTTTATACCTTAATGTAATTAAAAGCTAATCATAGTTGTCCCCAAAATTTTGTTTTCCCTCTCAGATTTCACACAAATACCGCTAATATTTCTTTCAAAATTTTTATTCCATCCTAGTATCTTCTTATTGTTTCTCCCAAAAACAAAATCATCAAATACAAAATCATCAGAAATCCTTACCGCTCATTGTTTACCGCCCAAAATTCCCATTTCCTTCCTTATAAAACCCTAGTTTTTCTTTTATCCCCGTCGCATTCAAACTGTCTTCATATTCATCTGCTATCCATCACACAGAAGATGGAAACTTACCAAGATGGAACCGAACCACAAACCAGGTTAGGAATCATGGTTTTTTTTTCATTGTGATTGTTAAGCATATATTATGTTTTTTTTTTTCATTGTGATTGATAGAGGCATATATTATTGATAGCAAAATCTGATCGTGTCTTAGTTCCGCTAATCAATTAGGGGCGTTTGCTTTTTTTTTTTTGCCGCTATTAGATTAAGGCTTATGGTTTCCTGTTTGATTCATTGGGTGTTTGCTTTTTTTTTTTGCCGCTAATAGAGTAATGCTTATGGCTTCAGTTTATAGCACAGTGGAATCGACCATTAATTAGTACTGTATTAAGGAGTCTTGGTTGTTGATTTTTTTTTTTTTGGGATTGTGTTGTTTGACGTATATAATTCTGGTTGAAATGTAATTGAATTGGATTGTTGAAGGTTACTTAATTGGTTGTTTATATGATTTTTTTTTTCTTTTTTTTGTGATGAAAGTGTGGTATACTGATTGTGTTTCTGAAATTGTGTGGTTTTGGATTGTGAATAGTATGAAGCTAATTGCAATAGCGATGAGATCGGTAATGGTACCGGTACTGGACTAGATCGAACCAGTAGTATATAGTATAGATACTGAAATTTAGCAAAACAAATACACATAGGCACTAGAAAACTTAGCGCCTTAATATCGCCAAGGATCCTTTGGATGGAGCACTGTTTCTGACAAAATACTACCTTGTTCCGACACTTCCAAACACACCAAATGCTGCTGTCCCAGACAGATCTGCAGACCAGCCCCAAACCCAGCCTGACCCGTTAGGCATGACCCTATCTTTGTCAGAAGCGAATTTATTACTTTCCATTCTGAACAGTTCAGGAAAACGCGCAGCAAGCGGACCCGCTGCAGCCCAGTTATCAAGCCAGAACAGTACGTCGGACCCATCTCCCACAACACCTTTGATCCCCCCTTCATGTTCACCCCAGCCGCTTTAAGTACCTCGATTGAATTAGCTATAATTAAAACTAATAGCTGAACAACCTAACATAATGATGAAACATGACCATTTTTTTGTAAAGATGTCTACAGACAAATTAGTAGTTTTAGGTTTGAAGTCGATATGCCTAGGACATAACAATTGGAAGTGTCCTTATCTCACTGAATGGTGGGGGCACTTGTTTTAAAATCCAGTTTAATGATGACAGATTTTGCATTTGGAGCCTATGTTTAACACTATCACATGTTTTGCACTTGGGTTAAATAATACGATATGGACAAAATCAATGCTGCAACTTACCATCATGTTGAGTAAACATTTTTTTTGCAATGAAACTGGCAATCAAGTATTTTAGTTTCATAATCTTATGAAACATGTGGTGCCAACTATTTATACTCTAATCTCAATTGGAACAATAAATTTAGCAACAGAGATACGACATCAAGTACTCACATTTGAAGTTCAAAATAAACACAATACTTAGTGTAAAACAGGCAAGCCACTGTATTACAGGAAGGCAGGAAGCAGATCACAACCTTGTTAGATGATCTCTCCTTTATCATGTCTTACAACAGTTATATAGCAACTGCTTTCATAGTTAGATTAAGCTATTTTTTTGAGGTATAAATTATTTATACGCTTTTTTATTCCTTATCGAGTATATTTTTCTTGAGATTTAATGCATCATGTTAGTCTCATGATACTTTTGAAATACATAAGACTATGATACACTTTGCAAAAGCTTCCAGGGCTATTATGAGCCATGGAACAGTGTATATAAACATTGAAAGCGATATGTGATCTGACAAAATCGATGCTGCAACTTATCACATGTATTGCTGTTGTACTTTTTATGGCTGTTTTATATATTATAAGGTACAAAATAATGAACTTGCAATTGACGAAACCCCCTCTCGTGCTTTAATGTGGAGGAAAGCAAGGGAAAATAAAAACGGAGAATACAAAATGATAATGTCAAAGTTATGGCAGATAAATTAGTAAGTTTAACTTAAAACATTTTTGTTTCTTCTTTATTTATATAGTACATGTTTATTTGTTAAAAATATATGACTACGTTCTTTTGACATTTCTTTACAGATCAATAGTGAAACACAAATCAGGGATGAGAGCCATGAACCTTGACCCGGACACGGATGCCGTCACAGTAGTATTTGGCAAGGAAAAAGGTGGTTTTTTAAAAGGTGTTGGCTATGGAGTGACTTCCAGCAAATATTGGCAGGGACCCCGAACAAAAGGTTCATCAAATAACGGATTACACAACTTGAGCTTGAACTACACAAGGAGAGACTTGAGCATGGGAAAAAGGGATGAGCAAATTAAGACCCTCTCTATACAGATAGCAAATACAAATGACAAACTTAATCAAGTTTTATCTTTACTGGCTACATAGGGACAGGTGTTACCGGGCTGTGCATCTTCTTTAAATAAAGCTTCACCAACACAAGTAAGTGAATTATTTATTAACAAACTAATGCTTTAACTTTTATCAAATGTTACTATTATTAGAATTTCAAAATTGCCCATGTAAGCGAAATGTAAAATATTTGTACTTCCCTCTTTGTTGTTAATTTGTAGGTAAATTCTGTAGATAAAAATGTTGGATCTAAGCTTATTAATAATGCTACCACATCACACATGGTGCAAAAAGAAACGGTAAAAACATTAACTATTTGATATTTTCTTTTTATTTTTTATTTTTCCATGTGTTTGTAAATCTAACATAACCTAATCAATTGAATCTAGGTCAATTGTATGGACAACAATCTGAAATCTAAGGACAATACTAAGTGAGCCACATCTAATGCATCATGTAAAGTTGTGCAAAAAAATTAGTTCTCAGAGTAACATATCAAAATGGTGCAACAAAAAAGCTAACAATGGTATGTATTTGACAATTTTCTTTTCTTAATTTTCCACATGGTCTAATTTTTTCTTACGTTGTTAATTGAATTTTTTAGGGAAGTGTGAAAACTAGAAAAAAAAGTATTTCATCAATGCCGAGAGCCCGAGACTCCACTTCTTGAAACGCCATCACATTTGGAATCTCAAGAAAATGTTCCACAGTATGTATTGCGCAAAATGCAAATACATATTGACTTTAACTTTATCATGTTAATATGCCATATATTTTTGGTAGACATTTAAGTGTGTTTCTGTATTCTTGTCGTATGACCAACCGCGTGGCATCTGGTACAATTTACTACTCAATGGAAAATCAAACCATTCATGGAGTTCCATTACAAGATAATTGCTATAAAGTTTCTGTTGATGAAGCTATAAAGGAGGCAACATATTTACCAATTCAAACAGGGAGTTAGAAACAGTTGGCGAAGCATTAGGTTCTTTTGTTCCTGGCCAAAATCCCTTGTCAAACTTGACGAAAAGGTTTGTTTTTTTAATTAATCTTGAATTAAGTATAACTAAATTAAATTTTTATATATGTTTTCTTGTTTTTGTTTCTCCAGCTACCAGATTCACCATCCAGTCAAACACAAAACACCACAACTAAGTTCGCCAAGAAGCAAAAGAAGAGTTTTACTACTCTAGATGATTAAAAAAAAATTGCAGCAAAAGAACAAGAAGATGAAAACCGGCTGAGAATTAGATTTTTAGTATTTAAGTTTGAAACTTATGTATGGAATTTGGTTTATTATTTTTATAATATCATTTGGTTTTCTCATTTTAATGGTCACATAGAATCATAGAAAATATGTGTCACCAAATTAGAAAATAGCTACACATAAAGTTATAATATTTCATGTGGCTTATATAACATTATGTGTGACCAAAGGTTAAACAATAGTCATACAAAAATTATAAATTTCATGTGGCTTTACATAACCATTAGCCACACAATCTTAATTTTGTTTATTTTTGTGTGACGGAATGATAACAATTGACATGGGTAAAATGAAATATGTGTGACCAAATGTTGAACAATAGCCACGAAAAAATTACAATATTTCAAGTGGCTTTATATAATAATTAGTCACACTCTCCTCAATTTGTTTTTTTTGTGTGTGACGGAATGATACCAAATGTCATTGACAAAACGGATTACGTGTCAACCAAAGCTAGGCAATAGCCACACCATTTTCACTTTTTTATGTGACAAAATAATAGCAAATGCCATAGGAAAAAAAAATATAATGACCGAAAGTTAGAGTATAGTCACACATATAATTACAAAATTGTTTTGTGTATCTATAAATAGTTTTTGACCACACTTACAGTAAATTCATGTGACTATATAATACAAACGGCCACATTTATATGAATTCATGTTGCCAATCCTACCCTTTAGCCACACTTAATAGATGGAAAGCTTATTAAAACAATCATTTTTGCCACATATTTTTTTTAATTGATGTGGCTAAAATAAAACTTTTAGTGACTATATAACTAAAATGGCCACACTTAGAGTAATTTCATGTGGCCGTTACTACCCTTTAGTCACATTTGAATAGACAAAATGCTTGATTTTCAAAAAGAAATATTGTATCCTTTAGCCACACTTTTAAGTGCTACGGCCACTAAATGTGAATGTGGCCGTATGATACCTACGATGACTCACCTATGTCACACTGAGCTGGAAAAAAAAGTGTGGCGAAAAGCATAGGTCACACATTTTTTGTGTGGCCGTAGCATATTTTGGCGTAGTG
>JAUTDX010000828.1:0-85856 GCA_030844895.1 Ambrosia x helenae
AAACGCGTCTAGGACACTTATTTCTGGTTGATGTAAAACATCTTATTTGGTGTCTAAATGTGTATAAAAGTCATTATTTGTGATGTATAATATGTTTACCATTGTAACGAATGTTTACAGTGCAAAACTATGCGATAAAAGTCGCCAAAACGTGACTTTTAAAGCGAATAACGGATAGATTTTTATGGCCGGATTAGAACAGTAAATTGGTCCTGTTTTGTAGTTTATATGCAGTTCCTAAAGTCCAAATTAAGTTTATAGGATGTCCATAGGTTGACATGAAGTAATGGAAACTTGTTTGGTCTGAAAATTGCTAGAATGTGTATAATTATCCCTTGTATGTTTATGTTGATTTGTATGAAACGATGTGATGATTTTGTTAAGAATGTGAAGTTTATCTTGGAATGACATTTGTGTGAATACCTAAATGCAAATATAAGAGATAGGTAAATTAATTCTAAATACATGCGCACGAGGTCCAAACTTAACCAATTGTCGAAATCACCGAAGGGTCGATAGGGTAAGGGTTAATGGAAATTCAATCCTTGAGATTTAACTAAGTCGAAGAAGTTTGGTGAATGACTTGATTAGACTTAGAGTGGTTGCTAAATTAGCTTTATGGGATTATAGGGTGTTATAAGAAAAGGATGCTTTGGATTAATTGGGGACGTGAATTGCTACGTTTGAGGTGGGTTTCACAATCCCTTTTCTTTAAAATGTTTTTGAACGTTTTTAATATCAAGGGATTAACATGTTGTATGACTACTAGGAGTAGAATTGTAGGACAATTGTTGGCCTTAGGCAGGTGTACGAGTTGTTACTGCGAGTACCTCGTTAGTCCCGTCGGACGGACACTTCCCTGCACTTCTTAATCATTAGCTCTTGAATTAGAGCCGTGGTTTATGTTAATAGATCTATTGGGTTGACGCCCCTTTCCTGACTAGTAGAGTGGGTCTTATGGGAAAACATAACCTAAAACGTTCCTCTTTAAATTAGGGTTGAGCCTTTAGAAGACAAAGTTGTGGTTTGATATGGAGCCTTAGGTTACTATCATCCTTGTTAGATTTTTGCGAGTCTACTTGGTTTCTCTTCGTGTTGTACTTGATCATACGTATATTTTGAACAATAAATTTTTGAACAATAAATTTTGTTTATTTTCATAAAACCTGTGAACTCGCCAACTTTTTGTTGATGTTTTAAGCATGCTTTTTACGTACTGATGCTTAGGGGTTTGAGACTGGGTTTGGCAGGGCACAACTATAGACATGATGTTGGAACGTTAATCTTTAAAAACTATGTTTTCTTTTAATTTGTAAAAAAATGTAACTTTTACTTTCGATTCATCTTGATGAGACATGTTTTTCACTAACCATGAAAATAAAATATGTTAAACTAGAGGATGGTTGCTAGAGGTCCATACGTAACTATATGTGTGTTGCTAAACTTTATGGTAAAAACTTCCGTTACCTCATGACTTGCTTTCCACTGTGCATTGTCGGGGTGTGACAGAAGTTGGTATCAAAGCGATGGTTATAAACAATTAGGAACTTTTAGATCTATGCTATAACCATGAACGCTCTCAAATAAAAGTGAAATAGTTTAAGACTTAGTATGCATCATGTAGAGTACCTTGGGGAATAATACTAAGAATAGTTATGTACTTATGATGTGTATTATTTGTGTATACGTGATTAATTATATTATATAATTATATACTTATTTAGTACGAATACTGCTTGTCACAGTCTTGAGTTACTGATGTTAGTACCCCGCCTACTGACGCGTTGCTATACGCAATAGGCCATTGGGTACTGAGGGACAGTCTTCATCAAGTTGTAAGATCAGAAGATCGAGCTGGATTGTTGCAAGTGGTTGCCCTAGAAGTTGAGTGATTGGGCAGAGATTAAGGGTATACCCTGAGCAATATGAGCAGGTGAGTCCTCATCTACTGCCAGTGTACTAGTATTGGCGGGTGAGCCGGTTAGCGCATACTGTTGCTACGTTGGCGGAACGTGGAGCCTGTACTGAGCACCGGATTACTACCCTTCAGAACAGATATGTGTCATTTGATAGTAGGGCAGACACTTTGCACCAAAGGATGGGTAGGTCAGATCAGAGGATGGATTGTATGTGTGATAGGTTTGAGTCGCATCGTGAGCGATTTGTGACTTTGGATGGTCGGGTTTGTTCCAAGGATGGCAGGGTTGAGGGTATGGATGATAGGATGGCATCTGTTGAGGAGTATTCTATTACTGATAGTCAGGCTAGAGATCGCAAGTTGGCACGGATTGAGAGATTAGAGTATGGTTTTCTTGTTGCACAGGGAGATTTTATGGAAGCAAAGAAGAAAGTTGCTGAAAGAGAGACCAAGATAGAGGATGCTGAAGCTGGAATGATTTGGATGGAGCAGCGATTGGTAGTTACAGAGGAGAGATACAGTGCTGCTATGGCACTAGCGTTGGTTGTGTTGGTATTCATGGCTTCTGTCCTACGTGGGGGCAAGACCCCGTGATTCATGTGGTTGTGATGTTGATCTTGGGCATGTTAGGCCCTATATTTTGGTAGTTTTATTGGATAAACTTGTCATGATGGTGGTTAGTGCACCACATTGTTTAATGTGATCTCCTGAAACATTATAGTTTGGTCGTATGATCTTTTGTAAGCAATGAACAAGTTGTCTGACGATGTATTTAGATGTTATGATGACATATAACTATGGAAGCAAGTTAACCATGGTTATTATCTTTTATTTAGCTTTGGTTTTTATCTTTTATCTTGTTATCGATCGTGGATCGTGTATGATTTTCTTTTGAATTATTTTGTTGGTATGAATGTCATTTTGGCAATGATCTTAATACATAACATGATTAGTTATCAAAGTCATTAGCATGTTTCTTACGTATATTTTACTTCTAAAATATATAGAAAAAGGATTATGGCACCAGTTACGAGAGCAAGCACAGAGAAGGAGGTTCTTCACTCCCCATTTCGTCTGAGCAATTGGTGAGGATGATAGCTCAACAAGTGAATTTCGTTTTTCATCAGTGTGAAGCCAATGCGGCTAGAGGAAGAGGTGGTGGCGCACTAGGTAGAGGTGCACCAGGTGGCGGTGCAACATGTGGTAGCGGACCTCAAGGTCGTGGTACAATCGGAGGTGGATTAGGAGAAAGAATCCATATTGGAAGTTCATCAGGTAAAGACACTTGAGATTGGTTTTGATGTTTCATAAAGTTGTTATTTTTATCATATATCAATTAGTAAATGTGACGCATTCAAATGAAACAGGAAACCCAGAGCAAGGTTGCACTTATAAGACATTCTAGTCTTGTCATCCCTGTACATTTTCTGAGCTGAAGGTCCATTGGATATTATCAGATGGATCGAGAAAATGGAATCGGTCATGATGATCAGTAACTGTTCTGCTTCTCAAAAGGTCAAGTATGTTGTATGTTTCTTTTCATGATGATGCCTTTACTAGGTGGAATACGTAAGTTCAAGCTGGGTGAGGATGCTGCTTATGGTCTTTCATGGAATGAATTGAAGGACATGTTATTAAAGAACATTGTCATCGTAGTGAAATGCAGAAGATTGAAGCCGAGTTTTGGACACTTTTTATGAAGGGGCAGGGATAAAGGCTTATGCTACCAGGCTTAATGAGTTTGCTAGGTTGGTTCCTCGTTTGGTTACACCAGAGTTTGCTCGAGTTGAACGGTATATTTGGGGTTTGGCACCTCATATTAGAGGAAGGGTGTCTTCTTCAAAGCCAACTACTATGCAAAGCGTTATATCTTTAGCGAACTCGTTGACCGATGATGCGACCAGAATGGGAACACTGGTTAAGAAGAGTGAAACTGGTAAGAAGCCGATTGATGTGGTTGAAAAGAGTGCTGAACTAGAGACATTGTTGTCTGGTAGTAAGAGAAAAAGGTCTGAAAGTTCCAAAAAGCAGTCTAGGAGAAAGAGCAACAGAAATCGTGATTCAAGAAAGTTGTATGTTGTGAATGCCGGTGAAGGCAAGAAGGTCGAAGGAGGGACATCGATGTGTCAAAAGTGTAATACCCAGCATACTCGTTACTGCAAGGTGGTTTTATGTGAAAGATATGGTCGTTATGGGCATTCAGCCCCAAAGTGCAGAGTGAGACTTCCAGATGTTGCAAACAAAGGCAAGAGCGACCAGGGTTGTTTTGAATGTGGTGTTGTAGGACATTTAAGAGGGAATGCCTGAAGCTTCGTGGAACGAATTCAAGGGGCAGAGCTTTTTGAGATGAATGCGGGCACGGCTCGCCAGGACCCTACGGTGGTGACCGGTACGTTTCTTGTCAATAATCAACTTGCATCTATTTTGTTTGATACCGGAGCCGATATGAGTTTTGTTTCGAAGAAATTTGAACCGTTTCTAGGCTCGAAATCGAATGAATTAGATAAAAGCTATTCTATAGAATTAGCAAATGGTAAAGTGATGGAAGCTTTTGAGGTGATTAGAGGCTGTACTTTGCAACTTGAAAATCATTACCCATAGAACTTGGAAGTTTCAAACATAGTAGTAGGAATGGATTGGTTATCCAAGAATCGAGCGGAGATCGTACGTCGTGAGAAATTGGTCCGTATTCCAGTGTCGGACAATGAGATCAAAGTAGGCTGCTACCGAACTCATTAGCAAGCAAACGGCATCGGCCTTAGTTGATGTGTAGCTTCCCAACTGGTAGACGGTTCCTTTTCCCCCAGATCAATGAAGAAGGGCATACTTTTCATTAACCAAACTATGCATACCAGCACCTAGATTACTATGTTGAAACTTTTAGTCGTACGCAGTGAGTCTGAGAAGAGACCATTAAAGTTGATTAATGTAATGAAGGCGTAAAAGCTCTTGCGTAAAGGTTACCTGGCATTTATAGCTAGTGTTGTGAACACTAAGGCAAAGGAAAAGAAACTTGAGGAGATCCATGTAGTTATTGAATATCCCGAAGTATTTCGAGAAGATTTTCCTGGATTTCCACCTTCAAGGCAGTTGGAGTTTCGAATAGATCTTGTGCCGGTGCCTCACCAGTCGCTAAGTCCCCTTATCGATTAGCACCTTTAGAAATGCAAGAGCTTTCGAACTAGTTGCAAGAATTGTTGGATAAAGGTTTCATTAGACCCAGTTATTCTCCTTGGGGAGCACCCGTGTTGTTCGTCAAAAAGAAGGATGGAACCTTTAGGATGTGTACTGATTATAGGGAGTTGAACAAACTTACTATAAAAATAGATACCCATTGCCTAGGATTGATGATTTATTCAATCAGCTACTAGGATCAAGCTTTTATTCAAAGATTAACCTTAGATCTGGTTATCATCAGTTGAAGATTGTGGAGGAGGATATTCCGAAGACCGCGCTCAGGACGCGATACGATCATTATGAGTTTCTAGTTATGCCGTTTGGTTTAACGAACGTACCGGCAGTGTTTATGGATCTTATGAATAGGGTTTGTATACCTTATTTAGACAAGTTCGTTTTAGTATTCATCGACGATATACTTATTTTTCACGAACTAGAGAGGGTCATGAACAACACTTGAGACTAATTTTAGAATTGTTGAAGAGCGAGAAGTTATTTGCAAAGTTCTCGAAATGTGAATTTTGGATACGAGAAGTTCATTTCTTAGGTCATGTCATTAACGAGAAAGGCGTTCAAGTGGATCAAGCGAAGATAGAGGCAATCAAGGAATGGAATGTGCCTAAATCGCCCATGGAGATACGTCAATTCTTGGGTTTGGCGGGATATTATCGCTGGTTTATTGGTAATTTTTCTAAGATAGCACACCCTTTGACGCTATTAACCCAAAAGACCGCAAGTATGAATGGACTGAAAAGCAAGAGGAAGTCTTTTAGATTATAAAGCGAAATTTGTGTAGTGCACCAATACTGTAACTTCCCGATGGAAACGATGGTTTTGTAGTGTACTGTGATGCTTCACATCAAGGCTTAGGTTGTGTATTAATACAAAATGATAAGGTCATAGCTTATGTATCGAGACAACTAAAAGTACATGAGAAGAATCACACAACACATGACTTGGAGTTAGGAGCTGTGATTTTTGCTCTCAAGATTTGGAGACATTATCTTTATGGTACCAAGTGTACGATCTTTACGGATCATAAAAGTCTCCAACATATCTTTGACAAGAAAGAGCTTAATAGGAGGCAGCGAAGGTGGGTAGAGTTACTCAATGATTATGATTATGAATTTCATTATCATCTTGGAAAAGCGAATGTTGTTGCTGATGCTCTGAGCAGGAATGAAAGAGTTAAGCCATTACGTGGTCGAGCACTAGGTTTGACAATCCATACGAGCCTTATAATTCAAAGCAGGGAAGCACAACAAGAAGCTTTGAAGGAAGAGAATCTGAAGAATGAGTGCTTGTACAAGATGATAAAAGAGTTGAGTCCGAAAGCTGATGAAGTAATGTACTTTATAGATCGTGTTTGGGTACCATTTAAGGGTGGTATGCGTGAATTGGTTATGGATGAAGCCCATAAGTCAAAGTATTCTATACACCTGGTTCCGATAAAATGTATAAAGATTTGAAGGAACAATATTGGTGGCCGAACATGAAAGGCGAGATAGCGGCTTACGTAGGAAGATGTTAACCTGTGCGAAAGTTAAGGCTGAATATCAAAAGCCTTCAGGATTACTTCAGCAATCGGAGATCCCTCAATGGAAATGGGAATGTATTTCGATGGATTTTGTTATGAAATTGCCCCGGATGCCATCTGGGTGATTGTTGATCGATTGACTAAATCAGCACATTTCTTACCAACCAAGGGAACTTATCACATCGAAAAGTTGACTCGTATCTATTTTAAGGAAGTCATGTCTAGGCATGGTGTACTGATATCGATTATTTCCAATCGGGATGGCCGATTTGTATCAAGGTTTTGGAAATCGCTACACTACGAACACGATTGGATATGAGCACCACTTATCATCCCCAAACAGATGGTCAAAGCAAAAGGACTATACAACCGCTTGAGGATTTGTTGCGTGCTTGTGCGATTGATTTTAGAGGAAATTGGGATGCTCATCTCCCGTTGGTTGAGTTCTCCTACAATAACAGTTATCACTCCTGTATCAACGCCGCACCGTTTGAAGCACTGTATGGTAGAAAATGTCGTTCCCCACTCCGTTGGGCAGAGGTGGGTGATAAACATTTGACTGGTCCAAAAATAGTCCAAGATACTATGGATAAAATCTTTCAGATCAGAGATAGGTTAAAAGCGACAAGAGTTTGACAGAAAAGTTATGCGGACAATAGACGAAAGCCTTCAGAGTTACAAGTTAGAGACAAAGTTATGTTGAAAGTCTCTCCATGAAACGACGTTATTAGGTTTGGCAAGCAGGGAAAGCTTAGCCCTTGCTACATTGGACCGTTTGAGATCATAGCAAGAGTAGGCCCAGTTGCATATCGACTTAGGTTACCGCAAGAACTTTCAGGAGTTCATGATGTGTTTCACGTTTGTAATTTGAAGAAATGTTTATCTGATGAGACGCTTGTGATACCACCATAGGAGATCAATGTAGACGACAAATTGCATTTTGTCGAAGAACCCGTCGAGGTCACGGATTGGAAAGTCCAGAAGCTGAGGCAGAGCAATATTAAATAGGTTAAGGTTAGATGGAACTCTAAATGTGGAACCGGGTTTACTTGGGAAAGAGAAGATCAAATGAAACTGAAGTATCCTCATTTACTTCCGTCCAAACCTAAAATTAGCAGTGGCTAGGTAAAAATTTCGAGAACGAAATTTCTTAAACGAGGGGAGACTGTGACAACCAGTAAAAATCCAGGTAATTCCCGTATAATATAATAATTATTAAAATATATATTATCGAAAACTACGTGTTAGACTTAATTAGTAATAATTAGAGTTCTTAGAAACACGATAGTAAAGTTTAGATATCTAGGAAAGGTTATTGGGAATTTAGGAGTTTCCGTATCACGTAAAGGTAAATTACTGTATTGAACATTGGTGACGACCCGGTTAACTTTAAAAAGTTTAGTTTTGACCCGTTTTTCTTGGTTTGACGTGAAATAATATTTTATGGGTGAAAATATTATTAAAACTAATAAAGATTATAGTTGGTGGTTTTTAAATCGTTAAGGTCTATTAATCAGGCGTCTTAGAGTTTTAACGCGAATTCGAGGCCGGTCCGGTAGGGAAACCTCTAACATAATTAAATTAGCTAAAAATGGATAATGGTATGTGGGGAATATTTTTATTGACCAAATGGGTAAAAACCTTAAACTAATTAATATATAGAGGTTTTTATAAATTGTAAGATGTGAATATTATGTTATAAGTTTTTATACAAAGAAAAAATATATAATACCAACCTCCCCCCACCCCCAAAAACCGGTCGAACCCCCCGCCATATTATTATTATTATTATTATTATTATTATTATTATTATTATTATTATTATTATTATTATTATTATTATTATTATAATTTTCTTTAGTTTCTAATGATTACTTATTAAACACACATCAACACTTCCAAGAATCACACAACACAAATCCCTTACACCTTCATTTTCACACACAAACCAAACCTTCCATCTTCTTCCTCCCAAATGAAATATCGATAGACAAGACCCTAGTATAATTATCTGATGGGAAAATAATTATGTGGTAACGTGAGTCGAGTCGAGGGTAATATACTTGTTAATTAATAAGAAAATATAAGTGTAACTTGTAACGAGAGTAATCCATCACCAATGATCATAGAACGCATGTTTAATTAAATTGGGAATTGTATAGTGGTGTTGGGAGTTGGGTGTACACTTGCAGGAAAACACGCGCTATAGACTTAGTAATTTATACGTTTAGGGCATTTGTAGGTGATTGACCTTGGACTTGCTATTCTCTGCTATTTGATTTCACGTTGCACTTGAGGTGAATTTCACGCCCTCATTTTACTGTTTTTGTTTTGGGGGAAATATATTTTTTGTTAAAATGTTGTTTGTTGTGGGAATATGTTAAGTGACATGATGGGTACTTGGGTTTGTTGTACACCACTCGGGGCGAGTCCTCGCTACTGTAACGATTGATTCGTGTGTGTGGGTGAAATCGAATCCGAAGGAATATTTGGATAGTATTAGTGGTACCTAACAAGACCCACCCGTAATCAATATACGTCGATTATGTAACTGTGTACACCAAGGGTGCACATATTCTGAACTCAGTTGTTATATTCCGAGAAACAACTAGTGGGCCATTGCTTGTCTTGGTCTGGTTATGGGCTCAACTGATTGTACGCGATCGCTACTCTATAAAATAGTCACTACTTGTGTTTATTTCCCACGTGATGCGGCGGCGATAATTTACAATGTAATAATTTTCTTCTTGTTATGTTTTCATTCCCCTCGTGATATAGTATAATACTTATGGTAGTTTCTTATTTGTGATATCGGTATGGCCTATCTATACCCGATAGATCTCAACTAAATAATAATGAAAATAAATAAGTAGTTATTAGTCATAAACATATTAAAGAATACTCAAGAACTTTTGACAAAATAGATGTGTCACCAACAAAATCCGCTAGTTAATTTGTTGGGCTGGCAATTGGTAATCTGTCTAAGACACTATTAGACATTTAACTAAAAAGTACACTATGTAAAATTTTACATTTATCAAAATAAATAGAATTGGGGTGATATGATTCATCATATCTCTTTGTTGGTACATCATACATGAAATATATAGCTGTGTTATAAACATTCGATATAAAGTAGTTAAAAATTTATGTTCACGATTTGCGAGCCCTGAGTCCATTTTTTTGAAATTTTTCTTTTTTTTTTTATAATTTAGTTTTATTATTTAACAAATTGATTATGTTCTATAGTTGTGTGCAAATTATGTGACTTTAGAGCAAAGATGTGGGATATTTTTTTATTACGTCTTTAAAAAAAACCTTTAATATATAATGATCAGTGAACATTTGTACCAGTTATACACTTAGCAACGGCTTACCATAAACAAACTTGATTAATAACCATTGCTCATATGTCACAGATGAATAAAATAAACAATTTATTATTAAGTTGATAATGTTTATGAAAGGGCAACATTACTCTTACAAATAATACCAACGAGCCTTAAGTCTTTCGCATGAATCTCTATGCTTGCTTCTTTTTTCCTACCTATGTTTGACCCGTTTTGTCTAACTTCCACTCTAGTAATTTATGCCAATCCTTAAACCAACCGACATAATCCTTGTCCTTCTAGCCTAAAGAATAGTATGGATCAATGCTTGATTATTTCATTGATGTGATCAGGGGCGGACCCAAGCCACCCGAAGGTGGGCGGGCGCCCCCCTTGAAAAGAAAATTTTTAGTTTTATATACGCGCGTTAATCCCGTCCGCACCCCTTGAAATCTTTCAATCGCACCCCTTGGACTTTTGAAACCAATGTTTTGTGTGTATATATATATGGTGGTCCATGTTAGCATGGAACTACGGTGGTGTTTTGTGTTTTGGAGGTGAAGAAGATGACTTTTACACTGCTATGTGTGTATATATGATGGTGCTTGTTAGCCTGCAACTATGGTGGTTTTTGTATTTTGGAGGTGAAGAAGATGACTTTTCCTTTTAATATTGTTAATAAATAAGGCTACAAGGAGATACTAACTTTTTTAAATAGGGTTGCACTTGTACTCTTCAACTATATATATGTACAATTTACTAGTGGTTTTTTTTAGTTTTCATTTTAATTATTGACTACAATACTCAACTATTATATATTATTTAATTTAGAATTATGAGATTGTTTTTTACAAGCTCTTTGTCTTTTAAAAAATTAATCCTGATATTCATAAGTGACGAAATATTTTAGAAAATAGAAAAGTAAAAATTTCATTAGTTAGATTATTAAGCGAAAACCGCTCGAATATGAACAACTTTACAATATCATATATCATTAAGGAGTAAATATGAATTGGTATACCCGACCTATTTTGATACGATTTGTTTTGACCCACATTTTTAACCCAACCAATATGTGCCCCCGTAAAAAAAATCTGAATTCGCCACTGGCTTCAGTGGGTTAGACTTTGTGATAGTATAGGTTTTACTAAGAAACACCTATAAAAAAACTTCCAAGAATATTAAGAGAAGAAAAAAATCAAAAGCCTAAGGTTGTCTTTCATATTTTTCATTCCTCTTTTTTCGTTAACAAAAACCCTCCTATTTATTAAGGAGAATACATTGTTGGAAGGTGCATGGATATGGGTCAAGGGAACAAAGAGACATTATTGGTGTTTATAAATAAACTTTGATATGTTTAAAATTTGTTGGAATAAGTTTTAATATAGTACAATAAATGATGATGGGTGAGCGTCAAAATGTTTTCTGAATTCAAGATTCAGTAAAAATTCACAATGTTACACGATTAGCCTAGATGTATCAACAACTTTAAATTTTAAAATTTTGTTATGCATATGTAACGACATTTAAATTAATTTTGGCTTTTTGGTTTCATTTCGTTGATAATATAATTATATTATTATTATTTTTGGCGTACGAGTCGACCCGACCCGGGCCACCTGATCGATAAACGACCCAGGGGCTTAGAGATTCCGCACCCCATGAAAACAATTCCTGGGTCCGCCACTGGATGTGATTGACTTTATATTAAAAATACAATCCCTTTAATAAGTGAAGAAACACCAATATAACAATCTTTATATATGAGCACAGTAAAGAGATATTTTATATTAATGATTGATGGACAGTTACAGACACTCGAATACAGATTATTACAGCGTTTCGACTATAATCTATCTCTCTGAACTATTACAAAATTCTCTAAGGATTTCTCTGCTGAGTAGTGAATGAATCCTTCTCCTTGGGGAGAAGGGGTATTTATAGGCCTTCGAGATGCTCTGTGATTGGTTGGAGTGAGAATGACAGCTGGCCTGTACGATTGCAGACTGTTGACATTGTTGGCGCTGTCCTCCTACGATTGGTCCACGTGTCCTCCTGTGGTGGTCCTTTCTGTCCTTTTCTATACCTCATACCTGCAGGTGATCATGGAGCAGAGAATAATAGCCTCTGATTGGCTACATATCCCTTTCTTTGTCGGATGATAGCTGTCATGTACGAGGTTTCATGCGCGGGCTTCTAGAAGATTTCGTCAGCGTTGTGTGCTGACGTGTGTAGAGTTGTGGGGCCTTGCGCACACGCGGGTACATATCTCTTCAAGTCCCCCTAGTCTAGTGTTCTGTATGCGTAGTATGCGGGACACTGGACTCAGAGAAGAAAAAATTTAATTGCAGAGGTAATTGGTGCTCTTTGTGTGTTTTGTGCGCCATATGCGCAGTGTGAAAGCAAGTGGGGGATGGCGGACGTCAGTAATTAATGTTTAAATCAGAACTTTCTGGGCGTGTAGGTGAAAGGACGGGTTGGCAGCCGTAAAGTCTCTGGAGGTTGTGCTGTGTCAAGGCGTGGTGGGTCCTAGCTGTCGTGTCGCCCGTCACAAATTTCTCTTTCTCTGACGTGTCACGTCTTGATTAGTTAGCCGTGCGGCACAACCGTACGACTTCCAGGGCCATGACCACTTGTCCTATAAAACCTTTGATCATTTCTTCCATTTTTTATCATTGTTTAAAATTTCAAAAACTTTACTCCTTCAATTTTCTCTCAAAAATCTTCTCTTTTACCTTCAACTCTATTTTGTAAGTGCATTATTCATGTATGTCCCCAGCTAGTGATTCGGTACTGAATGTCAAAGGTTTAGATAATCAAAAAATGACCAAGACTTTAACTTGAAGATACATTCGACCAGTCGGGAGGTCGAATGGAGTTTGTCTTTGGTCGAATGAAGATTGAATATATAGAGAAGGTTTCATTCGAACCTACGAGGGGTCGAATGAACCCATTCGACCTATGCAAGGGGTCGAATGGAATGCCTATAAATAGGGAAAAGTTAGTTACTTTGAATAGTGAGTTATCATTTGAGCTTTTCCCAGTTTGTGTGTGTGATATTCTCTGTATTTGGTCTAGGTTTTGATTTGTAATCTTTGATATTTGATCTAATACATGAGTAAAGTTATGGAAATTGCTCGGTGATTCGTTATCTGTTTTCACCACGATCGTTACTGTTTATTTCTGAATCATTTTGCACAATTGGAGGGGATTCCGCACCCTACGGTTGGTATTCATGAGATCACGGTTCGTGATTACGATCCTAAAACGAATTCTCAAGTGGTATCAGAGCAAAGGCTTGATTTCACTATTGCAAATTGAACTGAATTGATGAAAACAGATTAGAATTCAGGTTTAAAAGTTCAAAACCCTAGAAATTTTGAAGCTTTTCATAAAAACATGGTTTTTGATTGAATTTGAGTTGAATTTGATGTTATTCTCAAAAATTCTTTCACAAATGTTCGTCTAAATTCAACTCTGAACAAAACCTATCAAATTTCATTACATTTGGTGAAAATTTTGTCAAAAACATATCAGATTCGTGTTCTTGAGGTTGAAGATGATGAACACACCTAAGAAGGTCGAATGAGAGCATCGAGAGGTCGAACGAAAATTTTTTAGGTCGAACCAGATTTTTCAGAATGAGTTGTTTTTCATTCGACCATTTCTAGTTCATTCGACCTTACGGGAGGTCGAACGAAGATTTCATCAGGTCGAACCAATTCTGTGATTTTCAATGATTTTCAATGATTTTCATTCTTGAGGTCGAACTAATTCTGTTTTTCTTCGACCCTTTTGAAAGGTCGAATAAGACTGTATTTTTGTTGGTTCGAACCACGACTTGTTCTTGGTAATTTTTGAGATAATAATTGTTGAAAAATGACAAATCCATGTTTCTATCTTGTGTTAAGAAGTGAAGATCAGATAAAAGGTGCAATACAACGAAAGCAAACATGGGAACAAGTTTTGCATCTACAATTCAACAATCTGTTACACGACCTATTGTTGATTATTGTGGAAACATAATAGCTCCAGCTATGCAACCAACTGATAAAATTGATAAAAGTAATTTTTTGTGTTTTGTTAAACAAATGGGGAATGATGTGTCAAGTGAATTGTCAAAGAGTGATTTGAGTTATGATACGAGTTCAGAACAGAATGAATCAAGAGGATTTGATACATCAAATGTTGATGTAAATTCTGAGAATGGTAATAATTCAGATGCTGTGGTAAAATCTAATGTTGACTGTACTAATTGTTCTGATTGTATTAAGTTGAAAATTGAAATGATGAAACTTCTTGATGACAAACAGATATTAGCAAATAAACTTGAAAAATGTGAAAATGAAAATAAAGTTTTTGAAAAGAATGAAAAGGATTTGTTAAATCAAATTGAATCTTTAAAGCAAAAAATTTTAGAAATGAACAAAAGTTTTTCAAAGAATAATTTCACATCAGAGTTAGATGTCATAACACCTTGTGTTTTTTATCTTGACTCCGAGGTGAAACCAGTGTTTGAAGAGAAAACTGAAAATGTGATAGCTACTTCAGAAACTGAATCTGAAGAAAAACCCATATTCAAGTTTCCTGAAGGAGTTGAAGGATCCTACATGTTGGAAGGACATGATAAATTGATTTTCAACAAAGATTTTCCAATTGAGAATATCGAACAATCTTTACTTAAATGTATCTTTGTCGATAATAATGATTTGATAAATCAATTTAGAAATCAATTTGGTCATCTTCATTTTGAAATCAGTTCTAACCAACATGAGAATGAAAAGGATCAGTCTCGGAACAAAAAGAAAAGTCCCATGACAAAAGGACCAAAACCAAAAAATCGAAAGGTAACGATTAGATGAAAAATTCTCATCAAAATAATTCAAGAAATTTTTCATCTAGATCATATGACTCTTATGATTATTCATATACCCCTCGATTTGATGAAAACAACTCGCCACAGTATTGCCATGAATATGTTGAATGGAGAAACTGTTTTGAATGTGGTGAAGTTGGACATATTGCTGCTTATTGTCCCTATTGGTATTGGGATGATGGGTATCGTTATGATTTTGTGGATTATAGGTCTTGTTATAACTGTGGAGAGTGTGGGCATTTAGTTGCTACCTGTCCGTATGTTAAACAGAAAGGACCGAAGTGAATGTTGCTAATAATTCATGCAATGTCAAAAGCCTGTATTCCCAAAACCAATCAAGAAACAAAAGGGGAAACAGTCTGTTGTGTATAGAAATCGCAATAAATTGCCTTGAATAAAATTGGAGATTGTGATAGGGTTGCTAAGGTAAGGGGGAGTTTTAAGGCTAAGCCTAAAAATAACTCTAAACCTGGGTCTTCATCAGTTAAGTCTGAGAAGATTCCAAACAAAGTTCAGAAACAGGTTTCAAATAAGAAATCGGAAAAGTCAACAATCAAAACGATTTCAACAAAATCAAAAATAAATTCTAAACGTGTTTGGAAACCCAAATCACTTTCTAAAGCAATAGCAGCTTCTACTTCAAATCAATCCATTGAAAAACCAATTGATTTTTCAAAAGGAGAATGGATTGATATTCCGATGATTGATGACCTTGGACGACCCATCATTGTGAAGGGATGGGTACCTCTCTCTTACTAATTGTTTAATGAGTGTACAGATTGTTCCAGACAGACCTATTAGCTATCTTTTGATAGTTGATGGTGGAGCATCTGTATACAAACTATTTATTGGAGAGGTGAAGGTCAAGGAAAGGATTTTGAGAAAGAAAGAATGAATTTAACATAGAGGAGAGTGTTTGTGAAGCCGGAAAACGTTGCAATTTCATGCAATTGCTCTCAGGTCTTGGATTTTTACAACAGATGCGACAAAACGGTTTATTCTAAACTCTCTTATCTTTGTTAATGGTTTTACTAACTGAAAGAACAAAATGAGCCAAGTAATCTAAGTGGGATAATGGTTTCTGAAACTCAATGAGTAAACCGCATCGGATATCATTTTATTTTGTTTTTCGTCGATCAAAAGTTTAAAAATCCAAAAATATGCTTATTTTTAGATTTTTAAGGGGAGAAAATTTCAGAAAAATCAAAATTAAAAAATAGAAAATCAAAAATGAGTTTTCCTGGAGAAAAAAAGGAGATGATGGTACATCAGTAGACTGTCAGACTACTCTGAAAACAAAATGAAGAAAAAAACATTGAGTAGCCATTACAATTATATATTGGTAGGCTTGAAATCAAAGTTTAAAGTTCAGCATGGTGATATAAACTTAAAATCAATAACTGATAATCATGTGGATCAACATATCGTTAGCATATGGTCTTAGTACCGAAATTTCGTTTGATAGATTGCCAAAATCAGAGGTTTTGGGTCGTTATATTGAAAGTTATCTGGGGATGGCCTGATTGATCTTTTGTTGTACTGATTTACAGACCTAGATTCAGTCAGAGTATCTTATTAAAAAAGCTAATAAAGCCAAAACCTTAAGTTACCGAATGAGGAACTTAACATGTGTGATGATAATCAAAGATTATCTAATGTTTCGTATCAATACTATGATTAAAATCATGTATGATATTAGTCCTCACCCTGGTAGAGTGCACAAGTCGCTTTGAAGCATTAATTTGCTAACCTGTCACCTCTGTGCCTCATACCTTGTAACTAACATATAACTACAATATAATCATGCGTTATGATGAAACTTTGTGCAACTCTTGATACGAGAGTGTGTCGCGTGTGCGGGGACCATAGGTTATTCAGTATCTAATATTACCATAATGTATCTGAAGTGCTGAACAATGAATGATGATTTTGGGTTTAAGTGGACAAATATACTGATAATGGTTGTAGGATGCTCAATGTCAAAAACAGAAAATTAATCAAAAAGAGTTTTGACTGACTGTTTCAATACTGATATGATCCTCTTACCGGAAAATTCACAAAAATATGTACTCTTATGCAAATCCATTTGAAAATTCAAAATGATTTTTGGTGTGTTTTAGCATAAACTTTGAAAAATCAAAATGTTTTGTTTCAACTTTGTTTTAGATAACCGATGTTGGGATACTTAATGCTAATGCCCGGATATTCAAAAGTTAAAAAAGGTTGCAAAATTTTCAAGTTTCTGATACATATTGACAATGTTTAATAGTTCAGGGGGAGAACTATTGAGGGTCAAAAGGAATGTGAAGAGTACTTTCGAGATTTTTGTCGTGTCTAATGCTGGTTGTAGTTTGTGGAGTTTTTAGTAAATTTGTTCTACAGAATAAAACACAACAGGTGCACTACTCAAGACTCATCGATAAAGTGTGTAGATTGATCAAGACCCAAACCTGAACATCATGATCACCAGAACAACTAACGTCGAAATGAAGTTGTAAAAGAAATGATTGAAGATTAGAGAATTCAAGATTGTTGTCTGTCTTCATCTCTGGACCAACAAATGACAAAGCTAAGATTTCTTGAGTCTGTCTTAGATTTCAAAGCTTACTGCAGAGATAGACAAAAACCTCGACACAAACGTGCAAGAAGATGGAAAGTGTTAAAGTTTTTCAAGATAATGAGTTCAAGACTTGAAGAATTGATAACTTTCTAATTTGGTACATCACTAGCTAGGTCCAAGGGGAGATTGTAGGGGGAGATTGTAAGTGCATTATTCATGTATGTCCCCAGCTAATAATCCGGTACTGAATGTCGAAGGTTTAGATAATCAGAAAACAACCAATACTTTAACTTGAAGATACATTCGACCAGTCGGGAGGTCGAATGGAGTTTGTCTTTTGTCGAATGAAGATTGAATATATAGAGAAGGTTTCATTCGAACCCACGAGGGGTCGAATGAACCCATTCGACCTATGCAAGGGGTCTAATGGAATGCCTATAATTAGGGAAAAGTTAGTTATTTTGAATAGTGAGTTATCATTTGAGCTTTTCTCAGTTTGTGTGTGTGTGTGATATTCTCTGTATTAGGTCTAGGTTTTGATTTGTAATCTTTGATATTTGATCTAATACACGAGTAAAGTTATGGAAATTTCTCGGTGATTCATTATCTGTTTTCATCACGATCGTTATTGTTTATTTCTGAATCATTTTGCACAATCGGAGGGGATTCCGCACCCTACGGTTGGTATTCGTGAGATCACAGTTCGTGATTACGATCCTAAAAGGAATTCTCATCTTACTGTTCCGAAAATCTGTGAGTAATGAGGATGGAGGGTCCTTTCGATATACCTAAAGGCAAGAAGAAGAGGGGTGGGAAGAAGGGTGATGATGGTTCGAAAAAGGGGTCGCTGCTCGCCGGAGACGTTGCGGCGTCCTGGTCTAAGGGAGAGTCTAAAAAATTCTGTAAGGACGATGGGAGTCCTTCTACTTATGGGGCTGAGGAGCCGGCTAAGGGGAAGACCATCCTCCAACCGCCTACTAGAAAGATTGGCGTGTACGCCACGTTTTCTAGAGATTGCAATTTTAGGCTTCCCATGACTAGGCTGTTGGGAACCTTTCTTCAGACCAGCGAGGTGCAGGCCTGATGTCCCGTTTTATGCCTTTTGAATTCTGTTGCCGTGCTCAGGATCTAGAGCCGGATGTCGACATGTTTTATGTCTTCTACACTCTCTGTTCTGTGGAGAGCAGGGTTTCTTGCCACCCGTGCCATGGCGTGTTTCCAGGTGCGAGGTCTGGGAAAAGAGTTTCCGCGAGTGGAAACCAAAGTTTTTCTGGGTTACGGAGGACGTGGTACACTTCAAGATGAATCGTAGGGATGCTGGGGAGGAGTTTGATAAAGTTGAGTTCATCCCATATGAGGATAAAGCATGGTTTCAGACACTGACCAGTCACCCTGTCAACGTGTGTTCTCTTCCTGAGACTGCTTTGTTGATGGCTGGCTTGAGTATGAACTACAAGGTTGAGGGGCGCAACCCTCATTTGACTGAAGATGGTAAAGGTAAGTGTTGCTCTTCGCCACCGATTTTGTGTTTTAGTGCTAAACTATTGCCTTAACTTACACGTTATGTTGCTTTTGCAGATGTTGAGAGTTTGAATCACGTTTTGTTGGGTGGCGATAACATGGGTTTTGCGTTTAAGGAACTGGCGGAGGATGAGCTGTATATTTTGGAGAAGGCACGGGACACTTTGCTGCGCCCTAAAATTGGTGCTTCTGCACAGACCAAGGAGGTGCCCGAGCTGCTCATAAAGGAAGCAGGTATGTCCTCTCAGCCCTTTATTGATGTGTCCCCATTAACATGTTTATGCGTACGAGGTACCCATTTATTATAATATCAAGTGACGAGTCATCTAGCTCGCGCGTTTCCTCATCGCCGCATGTTTCGTCCGTGGGTGGCAGTGGCAAGGTGCCATCACCTATGTTTACGGCGGAAGATAGTGACGAGGAGACTGAGGTAGACGATTTTGTTGTGAAGTGGGTGCGGAACCCGAGGAAGAAGGTTGGGGGTGGGAGTATTGTAGGTGAAGACTTTGGCTTTGTTTTGAATCGTGATGTGGTGAGTCGCTACCTTCAAAACTATAACCTAACTGAACGTGGCTATATTGAACTTTCAGATGCTTTCATTGAGAATGAGCCTGCTACTATTGACTTAACCAAGTCAGTGGATGACGTGGTAGTGATGAAGCCGTTGGTCGTTGAAACAACTGAGCCTGAGCATATTCCTGATCTGACAGGGGTGGTACCTGAGGTAACCCCTCAGAAAATGGCGAGATCAAAGCGCTCGAGGTCTAGGCACAGTTTTGCAGAGAAGGATGTTACAGGGAGTTTCTCATCTCCTGTTGGGAAGAAGAAAAAGTTGGACGATCTGGTCCAGAGTGATGCTGATAATTTGCTTGGTAAACTTCTTCTTCTTCTCTTTGTTTGTTTTGTTTTCACGAAGTTGTGCTTACTTGTTTTTTGTTTGCACGCAGCTGATCTGATTGGTGAAGGTATTGGTGGGGGCAACCAAGGAGGTATTGTGACTACCCCGTTTACTGAAGGGTTTGTGTTTAACCCTTCCAAGAAGTAGAAGAGGCCTTCTCCGGAGGCTCGTCCACCTACTCCGCCAGTTGGGTCATCTCCTCATTTACCTACACCATCGACGTCTTCGCCTTCTTGCCAACCCACACCTCAGTCATCTCCGCATGTTACTGGTGTGGCGAACCTTAAAGAGCCACAAGGTTTGGAGATGGACAGTGGGCGGGTGTCATCTCCGGATGTTAGCGAGAGTGTTTGGCGAGGGTTAGATTATGTGGAGGATGATGACGCTAAGAAGAGAGTGCTGACAGAGTTTGATGCAGGTTTTTCTGGGGGTGGCGACATGTCAGAGAGGGTTGAGAATGCGGAGAACGTTTTTGCGTCGTCTTGGACCTTGACGCGCGACAACCGCTTTTCTGATTTGGAAAGTTGTCTGGAATTTCTCGGTAACTATATTCCTCTGGCTGAGCATGCGTTCCAGGAGTCGCGTTCTCGGAATGAATTATTGAATGATAATGTCGGCAGTTTGGCAAACTTTTTGTCAACTTTGGCTGAAATCATGCGCCAGTGGGGGGCGTTTCTCATGAAAGGGAGGATTTTGAAAAGCAAAAAAGTTTGTTGGTGAAGGAACGTGATGAGTTGAGCCTAGCATTGAAGCGGGCTAAGTGGGATGCTGCGACTTTCCGAGAGGAGATAGACAAGCCACAAAAGCACTTGTCTGATCGTGAAAGTCAGTGGAAGGAAGGTTGTGCCAAGACCAATCGTAAGTTGGAAACAGCGGCGGAGCGCGAGCGGGAGGCCCAACAAGCTTACAGTGACATTGCATAGGAAAATTTATGCCCGACTGACCTCCTTAAACAACACAATGATGCTTTGGTCTTCGCTCGCGACATGTTGAGGGGCAAGGATGACGAGTTGGCTAAATAGAAGGGGCAAATTGCAGAGCTGGAGACAACCAACCTCAAGCTTGAAGAGGCCAACGCGGATTTGGAGGGCGATTTGTTGGATGTTGAGGAGGCCCGGCTGCTTGAAGAAGATCGAGAATGGTTATTTACTGCTTGCATCCCTGAGGTTTGCTCCGCACTTGTCTTTTTGCTTTCTGGTTTATTTACCCGGTATTTATGTGTAACTGTCTGCCTGCATGTTGCGCATTATTGTAGGAATTGTGATGAGGTGCGCAACGCTGTTGCTGGGGTGAACGCGGCGGCTAAACTTGTGGGGCTCAGGGCTGGGTTTATTGAGGGTTACGAGCATGCCAAGGATGCTAAAGCGCTTGAAAAGTTCGTGTTGTACAACAAATATCTTGATGTTGTACTTGCAAAAAAGGCTGCTGAGTACGATAACCTTGAGTTACGGCTGGTTGAATTTGTTGTGAGCCATAAACAACGCCCTACATGCCTTGAGCTAAGGGTGTCCTTGAGGAACAGGGGTTGGTGCACACGAAGCATGGGAAGACTGGCGCAAAGACGCAGAAGGAGGCTGAGGCGGAAGGGAGTCAGCAAAAGGCGAGCGAGAAGTTAGACCTGTCTGGGTCTGAGGATGATGATGACTTCAGCGACTCTTCCTCTGATGATAAGGCTGAATAGCCTCTTGCTGCTTATGTTGTCATGCTTGCTTTTGAAAACAATTTTTGAAGTTTCATGTTTATGTTTTTGAATTTTAAGGTTCTGTAAAACAATCTACTTTCGCTACTATATGTATGCTTTGTTTAATTTATGTTACGCATGCGTGTTTGCAATGTTGTTTGTTTATCATGGGTGCGTTTGAACGACCATTGGGAATTTAGTTCTCGTTTTATTGGTTCACGACCAGGTTCTTGATTTTGGTTTACGGCTTCATAGTTCACGGGTTATCATTTTTTGGTTTATCATGTTTAGAGGCTTTGGTTCACGACTCATGTGTATTTGGGTTCAAGATTCTCAAATACAACTGTTCTCGAGTTTTTAGTTCTCGGCTTAAAACTTCTCACCAAGAACCATTACTTTTCTTGAGAACCGAATAAAATCGAGAACCATAATTTTTTCCAAGAACCATAAATAAAACCGAGAACCTCAAATTTTCCGAGAACCTTAATAAAACGGGAACCACTCAAATATCGAGAACCATTAAAATTCCGGGAACTCACTTATTTTCTGGGAACTCACCTAATTTTCTGGGAACTCATTTAAATTAAGGGAACTCATAAACAAAATGGGAACTCATTATGTTTCGAGAACCCATAAATTATCCGAGAACCATTAATATTTCAAGAACTTGTTATTTTTTCGGGAACTCATAAGATCATCGAGACCCATTAGTTCATCGAGAATCCATTAGTTTCTGGGATCTCTAATAAAATTTGGAGTTTTGATAAAACCTAATGTATCAAATTTATTCAAAACATTATTTCCAAAACCTTGCTTAACTTGAAATAACATTTTACGTGTCACTTCTGCCCAAAGGTGATGTGTCACATTAGTTCGTTATATAAGATCTCGTTAAGCATTGTAGCTTGGTTCACATAATTTCCATAAGGTTTCACTTTTGCCCAAAGGTGATGTGTAACAGATTATATTGGTGAACCAAGTGTATTGCAGTAGAACTTTGAGTGTCTCACATCTGCCCAAAGGTGATGTGTTACATTCACTATTAGCAACTTAATACTTAAATAAATAGCGTATAGCCAAAGCTAGAGCATGTTATTTAAGTAGCTTATGTTGGTGTAATTACATTATCACATTTCCATATCAAAACTGATCCTCACAATTAATGATCCTTCGTTAATATTATGATCATTATCTAAGTTTGCCTTACATCAATACCCGTAACTCGAAACTAATCACACATTCTTCTATAATTTACTATCTCAACTAATTAATCCACTCTAATTCTCAAAACTAAGAAGATTTATCTTAAACTTTGTTTTTATTAAGTCTTAAATTACCTCTTAAGACATAACATTCCTATGCTCTATCTGATAAAGTATTACAGAATAACATTGAGCATAAGAAAGTGGGATACACAAAATGTCTCTTATGATAATCAAGAACGCTTTTACTAATTCCTATCAGGTGAGCTATTAAAGATTCTGAAATTCCTAAGACTAATGTATTATCTATGGAAATGAAAGAATATAACGAATTCCTAAAAAGCATGAAATAATAAATCTAACTCTATGGTTAAATGGGATCTGTGAATACATCTTAATATTGAATAACATGACCCATAAAGATAAGGGGTTACACATGGAAATCAATAAATTTTCTAGTGCATAATAACTTTTCCACCAGTACGATTAGATGCATTATGAATCAACTATAACACTCAGAAATATCAAAGTAAAACGAGTGTGTTGATAGCAAATTACGTACAGGGAAAAGGAACGCATCAAACTAGAAAAGTTGATGTTATTCACCTTAGTACCATTAGACCTAAAAGAGAAAGAATGAATACCATAGAGAGGATAATTCTAAGGTATGGAAACAAGATACAAGTACTACTTTCAGCTATAAGTTTTCTCCAAAGGAAAAGTCTTACTAAGTAAAACTGTTCCATTAAGAATAGGCATAAAAAATGAGATTACCCCATAAGTAAAGATAACAACTGGCTAAGATATGTAGTGCCTAATTAAAGATATTTACTCCACAAATGCTAATGAAATCCAATTAACACATGATGGTTGAGTCTAGTTTTATACGTTTCCTTACCAGAATTCAACAAATACTTAAGATGAGAGTTAGTGGCAAAATTAATGGTCTATTAACCATTAATAACTGATCTTAGTATTGAAGCTTTATGATACCTAACAATATTCTTGAGATTACTTAGAATTTAGTATCAATGCTATAAGCTACAATTTTGACAGTTACAAGGTTTTCATGACCAAACCAAAGCCACTATTAACTTAAACTCTCATATTGTTTGTTGTTATTATCTGAATAGAAACCTTATGAAATAAAACTAGATAATACAATAACGTTTTCACAACTTTGTTATCATGAAAATGAGAATTTAACAAAGAAAATGAGACCCATGCAATTCATCCACTAAGACCAAAATTTCATGAGAAATCATGACCATGTCACTAAATTGGCTGTCAAATCTCATTCTCAGTGACTTTAAAGCATGTGTTAAACGCCCTAAACATTAAAAGGCGAAAGGAATAAATGGGTTTCCATCATAAGTCATAATTAATTGACATTAGTGGAGCTTAGATAAATATCTGATTGTATCTAACCTGTTTCCTACAGACCAAAGTATTAAAGAAATCAATTCATGTATATTTAATAAGATTCCCTCTAAGTATGTCCTTAAAATACCTTATGAAATTTGGACAATAAGGTAAATCATGTATAAAATATATGAAATATTCTCGTTCACACGCATCGTTAAAACTTATTATGTCGAGATACTAAGAGACCTTAAAAATTAGTGGGAGCATTAGATGTCCTACTTATGACTTGCACTAGACAATTTGATCTATCCTCAAATTACACCTCTTGCACTGGACAACGCTCTATCACAACTTGTCTCCTTAGCATTTAACGTACCCCTAGCAAAGTTTTGTGGATGCTTAAATATGGGTGAACTTAGATTTCTAATCCTCATCAGGGCAAATGACAATAAACATCATTAGGTTGTTTTCTCTATTAAAATATGTGGATCTTCCAAATGTTAGATCTTAAGCATGCTAAATTCATTAATAATCTAAGGTAAGTGGGAGCAGTAAAAGTCCTTATTATGACTTTTCGGAAGTACAAGATGTGGGGGGGGAGACTCATTAAGTTTAACTCCGAATTTAACTTCGATTATTCCTCTTGTACACCTTACTGCACCTACTCTTACACAATTAGAAACTAATGTTGTTCCTTATATACCTTAAAATAAAAACACTTAACTAAAGTTATGTTTGTATCATATTAAACCCAGTGTTAAACTCAGAAGGTCATCTGGGTCTAAAAGCCCATTAACATTGATGATTATTTAACCTGCCTGACTAACACAAAATGGATGTTTGGAAAGTTTACCGATCCTACCTCTTCTAACTAAAATAATTAGCATCAATCAATCTTCTAAATGGAATAAAGTTATTAATAGCAAAATTTAATTCCATAAATTAGAATAACGCTTGGGATTTGGTTGAATAACCTAAAGGTATTCATAATTAAACTAGATCTGAATGGGAGCGTTATAAGATAAGATTGATTGTAAAAGATTATACTCAAGAGAGATTAGATTATCAAAGAATCTTCTTATTTGTGTTTCAAGAGATTTCTTTGAGGATCATTACCATCCTAATAGCTCATAAAAACAAAGAGCCACATTAGATGGGCATTAAGACAACTTTCCATAATAATGACCTACATTTTCATTAAGCAACCTGAAAGTTCTAAACTAAAGGTTAAGAACACTTAGTATGTAAGTCAATAAGATCCATGTATGGGTTGATGCAAGCATAAAATGTGTTGGAATCATAATGAAATTCTTTTCATTAAGAACTAAGTGGATTAAAGAACCTACCTCAAGATGAGTGGGAGCAACTAATGAAAACTTGTCCTTACATAGATGACGTTTCTCCTGACAAGTATATGTTTCCTAAGTCAAAGCGATTTTCATGCATGATTTTGATATGATGATGTCTTCTATTACTAATGTTCCTAAACGATTAAGCAAATCAGGTACACTTGATTATATATTATGTTTATATCTTATGTTCTTATTAATATAATCAACACAGTAACGTTGAAAGACAAAAACAATAATCTTGAGTTACGTTATATTTATAAGGGTTAAATAGATTGATAGAATTAAAATGCATGTGTTATTAAATTTATTTACTAGAAAATGTGTTATTAAATATATTTACTAGAAAATGGATTATCTATGTGATAATATTTTACTTATTTTAGAGTTTAGAGTGTAATAATATTATTGACTAGTTTTTTCTGTAAGGTCGACTCCTTTTAGTATATCATTATTTATGTTCAAATTAAAAGGTTGATACAAGTTGTGGATCTCTTTTGTGCACGGTGTTCAAAATGTTTAGCAGTGCATACGCTACAAGGTTAGTAGAACTCTTGGCTATGCGTTGAAGTAATAAAAAACTATTGATTAGAACATTTATGATACTCAAATTCTTTTTTTTCCATAGCTATACTTAATTCACAACAACAACAAAAAAAACAAATAAAAAAACCTATCCCAAAAGAAAGAGGCGGCAAAAAATAAAGGAACAAGCACATACAAGAAATAATCAAAACTACACCAACTAAATCAAATTATATACTTAAACTTGCATCTAGTTTTAAACCGAAACATAAAAAAATACAAAGAAATTTAATGTTTTACATAATGTCTTCGATCTTCTCCTCTTTATGCAAGATCAACTTCTCATTCCGAACTTTCCAAATATGCCAAAAAGCAACAACAATGATACTATGAGCCACCTCTTGCATTAATCTGAAAAATTGGTTGTGTGCGCCAATCAGTTTTTTTTTGGAGAATGCCAACACGCTTTATATATATATATATATATATATATATATATATATATATATATATATATATATATATGGTCAAGATCCTGTACAAAGTGTTTTTTGTGTGAGAAGTGTGAGAATGTGTTTTGACCATTAGATCATTTTAATCTATGGTGTAGATTAATTGAGTGGCATTATGGTAATTAGTGTTATATTATTAATAACAAATTAGATGGCTAAGAGGTATTAAGGTAAAATCATCACCCACATTTAATAGATAGCTCTTTAAAAATGGAAATAAGCCATCACTCTCGTTCATCTCTCTCTCTCTCTGTGTCTCTCTCTCTCTCTTTCTCTCTCTATATCAGCATGTCACACTGTTCTTTTTAGTCAATTTCCATTAGTCAAACTTTCTAAACAAACCCATTTCCTTTGCTTGTGACCGGTGCTCTCCTCCGGCGACCACTCCTCAATCTCCTGCGACCACCCCTCCACCTCCGGCGACCACCCATCCTTGTCCGGCGACCACCCCTCCACCTCCGGTGACCACCCCTCCTTCTCCAGCGACCACCCCTCCACCTCCGACGACCACCTCTCCTTTTCCGGCGACCACCCCTTCACCTCCGGCGACCACCTCCTCTTCTCCGACGACCACCCCTCTACCTCCGGAGATGGAGGAGTTGTCGCCGGAGGTGTAGGCGTGGTCGCCGAAAAAGGAGAGGTGGTCGCCGTAGGTGGAGGATTGGTCGCCGGAAAACGAGAGGTGGTCGTCGGAGGTGGTGGGTGGTCGCCGGAGAAGGAGGGATGGTCGTCGGGGGTGGAGGGGTTGTCACCGGAGGTGGATGGGAGGTCGTCGGAGAAGGAGGGGTGGTCGTCTGAGATGGAGGGGTGGTTGCCGGAGGAGAGTACCGGTGCCCGGAGAAGGAAATGGGTTTATTTAAAAAGTTTGACTACTAGGCAGAAATGGTCCTTGATCTTTTAAAAGTTACATTTTTAGCCGGAAAACTAACCGGGTCTGTTAAAAACTAACCTCAGTTAGTTTTTGTCCAATGGAGTAAAATACAAGACAAGTTGGAACTGTTGCCTTACAACTTTTAAGTTAGAATTATTGTCTTCCAATACCCCAAAGTTGAGATTATTTAATTCCATTTCCCCTTTTGCTTTTGCTAAAATCTTCTATTGAAGTTATACCATATATACATATGTTTCATTCGAATTACTAAATTTAAAAATATCAATACACGTGGTAAAAAGTAATTAACATGTGTCCCTAGCCATGGATACCAAGGCAATGATAAGGCTTGGGAACCAGCTTTGGTCGGGAGTTCAAGTCTTGGAGTAAGCAGGTTTTACACATAGGTAGGGTCACTCTCTGTTAATCACTCGCGCAAGTACCCCTGTGGTTTTCCCTATGAACGCCCAGTCAGACTCTAAAGCCGATGTGGGCATGGTTTAGACAACATAACTCGCCGGAGTAGGATGGTAGGTCTCCCAATACGGAGGATGCGACCAATAGTTGCATAAATTGAAAGTTGCCGTGAACAAAAGGGATAATTTGACCTTTGGGGGTAGCATAAAAAGTTGAAGTGCATTTAAGAAAACACTTATTATACTTTGCTTTTGCGCTGCGTCAATTTGAAAAAAAAAAAGTGATTGTATGCCCGTCAATATTGATTATAGAGAACTCATAGCCAGCCCTATGTCTATTCCTATAAAAGCATAAACCAATTCAACCTTACATACTAGAAAAATGACATCAATTTTAACATGGTGGGAGCAAGCCACCAACAACAAAGACGAGCTAGCTTTTTTTGGTCCTGTTATTATGGTCATGACTCTAGCAATTTCATGGTACATAAAGACTATTTTGATTTCCGGCACCGACGCGAACACCCCACCATTGCCACCAGGCCCCAAAGGTCTACCGCTAGTGGGCTACTTCCCATTCCTTGGTCCTAAATTGCACCACGAGCTCACAAAAATGGCTAACAATTACGGGCCGATTTTCAAGCTCTATCTTGGAAGCAAACTCCATGTCGTGGTCAACTCGGCCGAGCTAACCAAGGTTGTAACCGGTGAGCAAGACGAGATTTTTGCTAATCGGGACCCACATACGGCTGGTCTAGCCACGAGTTACAATGCTAATGATGTTGCATGGGCACCTAACAACGCTGACCGACGTAATTTACGTAAAGTTTTGGTGCATGAGCTTTTAAGCAACGCTAATCTAGAAGCTTCTCATTCATACCGTGAAAATGAAGTACGAAAGGCCATCAAACATGTTCATGATAATGTTGGTACGATGGTAGATATCAATGAGATATCTTTTTCGACGGTTTTAAAACGTGTTAACAAACATAGTTTGGGGAAAAGGGTTGGTTGAAGGGTCAAAGTATAGCAATCTTAGTGAGGAGATACGAAAAGTGGTGTTGGGTATCGTTGAGATCGCTGAAGGACTAAACGTATCGGATTTCTTCCCTTTGCTTGCGCGTTTTGATCTTCAAGGCGTCAAGCGAAAAATGGATAATCAAATGAAGCAGTTTGATAGGATTTTTGAGAAGACGATCGAAGAGAGAACGGGCTCTATATCGGAAAAGATTGAGGAGAAAGTTAAGCAAGAAGGAAAAAGGGATTTCTTGGATATCCTATTGGAGCTTAAAGATCAAAACACAATTACCATGACTCAGTTGAAGGCCCTGGTTGTGGTTAGTTGCATAAAAAAATATTACTCCCTCCGTCTCATTATAAGTGTCATAGTTTGAAAAACACAAAGTTTTAGGCACATTAAATGATTGCTTTTTTTGCTTGCCAAATGACAATAATACCCTTGTCATATGTGGGTCCATCATATTCTTTGTTTATTTTAATTGTGTTTTTAAGGGTAAATTTGGAAGTTGGCTAATAATTTTTTAAAGTGGACACATGAAATGGGACAAATAAAAAAGGAAATATGGACACTTCTAATGGGACGGAGGGAGTAATAATTACTAAATGAACGAAAGTTTCTATAAAATTGGGCGATTATTTGAAAAAACCTAAAGAAAACATATTTTTTTTATTGATGATACACATACGTAGCACACAAATGTACACTCCTCCCTCCCCCCCCCCCCCCTCTCTCTCTCTCTCTCTCTCTATATATATATTATAAATATATATATATATATATGGGGTATCGTTCTATGGAAAACCCTATATTATGGTGAAAACCGGGGAAACTCTAACATCCCGAGCTTTTTAAGGTCTGAAAATTTTAGGGCATGTAATATTATACATAATTCTAAGCATTTTGAGCCAAAAAAATCAAAAAAGCGCCGAGCGGTTTTTCTAAAAAAAAAATTTTAAGTTTTCAGGTAACACATATTACAAGAAAATAACATGTGTTACTTGAAAACTTTAATTTTTTTTTTTAGAAAAAAAAAATTTTAGAAAAAAACGCTCGGCGCTTTTTTGATTTTTTTGGCTCAAAATGCTTAGAATTATGTATATTACATGCCCTAAAATTTTCAGACCCTAAAAAGCTCGGGAAGTTAGAGTTTCCCCAGTTTTCACCCTAATATAGGTTTTCCATTTATCCTAATACTATATGTATATATAGGGGAAGGTTAATTTGAGAATACGTATATTTCGTGCGAACCGCGAGAACGGTATCTAAAACCACAAATTCAAATTTCTTTTTACACTTGTCTTTATTATTAAAATACAATCCTAACACAATTTACACATAAAAATTTAAATGTATACGAAAATAAATTGTTTTTTACACATGAATTATTTGGAAAGAAATTTCACTTTTTAATGTTATATTTTAGTTATAATTAGGTGTGTATTGAAAAAAATGATTTTGATTGGTTTTCTCATTTGTTCTCACGGTTCTTGCGGTATTTAGCATTCTCAAGAATAGATAACCTTCCCATATATATATATATATATATATATATATATATATATATATATATATAGCTATAGGTTCCTGTACAAAGTACATTTTTCGTACAAAGTGTGAGAAGTCTATATAGTCATTGTATTTTAATGTTTGGCTATAATGTTTTTGATTCTTTTTGCATTGATTTATATAGAAAAGCACCAAAACGTTACAATTTAAAACACAATCAAATGTATTCTAGACATTAAATTTAAAATACACTGATTACTTTCTTCGTATGGTGTTTTAGATTGCATGTTAAAAATACATTAATTAGTGTTTTAAATTGTTAATTTTTGTGTTTTTCTATTTAATACTATGCCAAATGAACATAAAACATCATGCCTAAAATTTAAAACACAATGCCTATATAGACTTCTCACACTTTGTACGAAAAATGCACTTTGTACAGGAACCCCACCATATATATATATGTGTGTGTGTGTGTGTGTGTGTGGTAGGGATCCTAAGAGAATCAATCTCTATTTGAGAACTTAGAAAACCATTCTAGGCCACACATTTCATATAAAGGCAAAAAAAAAAAATTGCTTTAATCGCGCATTTTTATGCAGGAATTTTTTTTTCATTTATGTGTATATAGCATTTCCAGCTATACAAATGTGTATATTTCAGTTATACATATGTGTATATTGTATTATACATATGTGTATAATGCAATTATGCACATGTGTATATTTAAAAAAATTCAAAAAAATAAAAAAAAAATCCTGCATATAAAGCAGCGATTAAAGCAATATATATATATATATATATTGCCTTAGAGAAATTTGTGGTCCAGAATGGTTATCTCAGTCCCCAATTTAGCCAAAGGTTCTCATTTGAACTAATTCATATAGGGATGGTTCTATGTAAAACCCTATATTATGGTGAAAACCGTGGAAACTCTAACTTCCCGAGCTTTTTAGGGTCTGAAAATTTTAGGGCATGTAATATACATAATTCTAAGCATTTGAGCCAAAAAAATAAAAAAAAAACGCCGAGCGTTTTTTTTTAAATAAATTTTTCGAGTAACACATGTTACACGAAAATAACACATGTTATTTTCCACTAACATGTTTTACCCGAAAATGGTTTTTTTTTAAATGCTCGGCGCTTTTTTGATTTTTTGGCTCAAATGCTTAGAATTATATATATTTCATGCCCTAAAATTTTCGGGCCCTAAAAAGCTCGGAAAGTTAGAGTTTCCATGGTTTTCACTCTAATATAGGGTTTTCCATGGATATTTACACTATATATATATATATATATATATATATATATATATATTTCATGCGTTGTATATATGTAATCCGTCGATCTATGCATACGTTTTTTAATTTTTTTTATTTGCGTAAAGATTAGTAACATATATAAATAACTAAGAAAAAATGTGCTTAGTTGATGAAACAAATGAAAAAAAATATATATTTAGTTCAATAAGGCTCAAGGTTATATATATATATATATATATATATATATATATATATATATATATATATTTATTGGGGTTCCTGTACAAAGGGATTTTTCGTACAAAGTGTTAGAAGTCTATATAGACATTGTGTTTTAAATTTTAGGCATGATGTTTTATGTTATTTAGGCATAGTATTATATAGAAAAACACAAAACTTAACAATTTAAAACACTAATTAATGTATTCTAGACATACAATCTAAAACCATACGAAGAAAGTAATCAGTGTGTTTTAAATTTAATGTCTAGAATACATTTGATTGTGTTTTAAATTGTTACGTTTGATGTTTTTCTATACAATACAATGCAAAAGGAATCGAAAACGTCATATCCAAAATTTAAAACACAATGACTACATAGACTTCTCACACTTTATACGGAAAATGTCTTTAGTACAGGAACCTAATATATATATATGGGAGGGATAAAATAAAACCCTCCTCCCTTAAGAAAACCAAGAAAACCAACGTTATCACCCTTGATCTTGATAATCCAAGGGTTGTAATTAAGTGATTATTTTATTCAAAAAGTGCTATAGATAAAAAGTACATATATTAAATAAAATAATTGAAAAGGGCATTATGGTAAAAAAAAATAACACACACTCTCTTTTACTTTTACAATATCATGTCTCCTCTCTTCTCTCTACTTTCTACTCTCTCAGCCATTCACTTTTTCAAAATAAACTTATGGTTTTTTCTTTTAAATACAACTAATGATCAATTTTCGAAATAAAAACATGTTTTTTTTTCTTTTAAATTTTATAGCCCAACGACAAAAACATATGTTTTCACAATTTAACTCACCAAAAAAAAACATATAACAAATTATAACCCAACAACAAAAATATGTGTTTTCACAACTTATCTCACTAAAAACATATAATAAAATTTAACCCAACAACAAAACATATGTTTTCGCAAACTTATCTCACTAAAAACATATAATAAATGATAAACCAACAATAAAAACATATGTTTTCACAACTTATCTCACAAAAACATATAATAAAATATAACCTAACAATAAAAAACATATGTTTTCACAACTTATCTCACCAAAAAGTTATAACCCAACAACAAAAACATATGTTTTCACAAACTTATCTCACTAAAAAATCAAACAATAAATCCAAACAGCCAAAAAAACATATGTTTTTAGATGAGAAACAACTTTGATATACAAAAAAAATTGATAGAGTAAAAAATTTATACTTTGACCAAGTATTTGACAAAGACCAACTTGCACCACCACCACCACCAACGTTGCCGAAACACCGCCACCTTGTCAGATCTTGACTCGCCGTCTGTCATTCACGACCTTCAGGAAACCCCATCATCATACATCACCTTCAAGAAATCATTCCCCACACAAAATCAAAACTTACATCACAAATCAAACCCAGAACCCGTGATACATCCCTAACTAAAAAACTAATTAACAACCAAAATCAACGAGTGGTTTGCACAAATAAAAAAACTAACCTCTTTTAAAAGGAACTTGAACAAGAGTGAAAACCATCATCATCTACCGAACCACCATATTTGATGTCATGATTCAATATCTTGAGTTGTGGTTAGGTTTGCTAAAAAAAAAGAAAAAGAAGAAAGAAGACGAGACATAGATTCTGGTGAGTTTAGTCATGAAGAAAGAAAAAGAAAAGTAGGAGTTGAGAGAGAGATTTGGAAGTATTTGATTGGACTTTGGGTGTACAAATGAGAGAGAGAAAGAAATAGATTGTGTCAGACAAGACACTCTCATAAAAGATTAGAAAATACATGTTACCATAATATCCTTTGATCAAAAAGAAGAAAGGCCTGCCTGGAGCAATGTTGGCCATTCAATTAGGTTTCTTTGGTTTGCTCAAGTGGGGGTGGTTTTCAATTAGAATTCCCCATATATATAAGATTCAAATAAAAATGTTTGTTTTAGCTTATAAGGAAGGCTCAGATTTTTTTCAAAGATCAATAACATACAAAAACAATAAAAAATATAATACAAAGTATCTTGTTTAAAAGTGGTTTTTCTTATGATTAAATTTTCTTTCAACAGGATATCTTTCTTGGAGGAACAGATGCAACTTCAGCCATGGTGGAATGGGCAATGACTGAAATTTTGAAGAACAAAAGGGTGATGAAGAAGGTACAAGATGAGTTAGCAGAAATAGTAGGTCTCAACAATATAGTAGAAGACGCCCATCTTCCAAAACTGAAGTATCTTGATGCAGTGTTCAAGGAAACATTTCGTTTACATCCACGTTACCATTTCTACTTCCACGAGCTCCAAACAAGACATGCACCGTTGGTGGGTACTCGGTCCCAAAGGGTTCAACCATCTTTTTGAATGTGTGGGCGATTCAAAGGGACCTCAATATTGGGACAACCCATATGAGTTCATCCCTGAGAGGTTTTTGAATAATAAGGGATTAGAGAAATGGGATTATAGTGGGACAAATCCAAGTTTTTCCCGTTTGGGTCGGGCCGAAGAAGGTGCCCAGGAATCCCGTTGGGCGAAAAGATGATGATGCATATTTTAGCTTCATTGTTGCATTCGTTTGAGTGGATCTTGCCAGAGGGCGAAGAGCATGACCTATCTGATAAATTTGGTATTGCAATGAAGAAAAAAAAGCCACTTGTAGTTATACCATCTCGACGATTGAGGGACAAAAATCTTTACATGTGATGTCTATGTTTAATGCAAATGATTATCGAATGATGTTCTAAGCCTTAAAATGTGATATTTTCCCTTTTGTTTGAGCATAGTTTTTCAGTTTTGTATAAGTTAATCTTCTTGTTCAAAGAAAAGAACAATACGATAACCATATCATCCTCTAATGTTTCATATATGATCAGAGAAGTATACAGTGGTGGTTGTAAATTGTAATGAAGAATAATGAAATAAACGAGAAAAGGTCTATTAAATTGTGTACAGCTTTTCAAGATAAAATTTTTATTGAATAGGAGTTTTTTCATAAAAGCTTAAAGCTAGAAGCTCACAAAAGCTCCTTGCCAAACATACTCTTATATTCCTAACCTAAAAGCTTCAAGCTCTTTCAACCAAACAAAGCTTTTTATTGAGTATGAGTTTTTTTCTTAAAAGCTTGAAGCTAGAAGCTCCCAAAGTTGTAGAACTCGCTAGGCGCTAGTCAGCGGTTGGTGAGGACTAGTGATTAATCGGATCGAACTTTCTATGTATACTTTCACAAATATATATATATATATATATATATATATATACTTATTATATACAAATATTAAAATAACAAAACTTATTAAAACCTAAACCAGGTACGTCATAAGTTGCCCCCTTCTTCTTTATTCAGACGCCAACCACACTACAAAAACCCCAGCTCCAAATTCGCACCATGTAGCGATTAGGTGGGTTTGATTTTTGGAAATAGATACAAGAACAAGTCCGATCTTGGTTTAAATCAAGGTAAGAACCTTCTTAAATTTCTGATTTTGACCCAATTTAGGGTTCCAATTAGTTCGATTTTGGCCGACTTGGACGGCTAGGACCAACCAACGACTAATTGAGTGATTAGCTTAGATTAATAATTAGCCGGCCGACCACCAACTAATCCTTGGCTAGTCACGATTTTTTCAACCTTGGAAGTTCCTAAAAGTTCCTTACTAAACATACCGTACGTAATAATTAAAACCTGTATGTAAATTACCAAAATACCCTCAGGGTGAACATACATTTAAGATGAAGTTAGTGCTAAAGAGCATATTATACTATGTATTATGGAAAAGTTAAGATGAACAGTAGGGATAGCAACTTGGTAATTAACCTGTGAAACTGAGGTCCATCTGGTCTTCTCAATCGTACCTTACCTGGCCTTCTAAATCTTACCGACAGCCACGTTCTAATCTGTTGCCCACGCATATTATCCTTTATCTGTCACATGTATTTCTTTGTTGTGTTCCTCTCCCCCATACAGAGTTCCAGACCTCCATCAATGGCATATTAGTTCACGATCATCATCTTTTTTCTTATCTTTTGTTTTTTACTCTTTGATGGCAGGCGACGAAGAGTACCACTCCCTATAACCGCATCAGTTTAGTGTTTAGATCGGTGACAGATCCGGTGATTGCCGACTTTTCAACAATAACAAAAAGACACAATTTGTGGCAACTATTCAATGGTTCAAACGAGCCAATCTGTGAACAAGTTATGATTGCGGCTACAAAGGACAACAACTAGGTTTTTGTATTTAAAATATGAATTTCTACACAATTATGGTTTGTTTGGCATGGGGTTAAGGAATGGATGAGGGAATGGGATGGACGAGGTAATGGAATGGACAAGTTAATGGAATGAATTATTACTATTCCATGTCTTGTTTGGTTGTCACGTGGGAATGAAACAAAACATTACTTTGTGTTGTTTGGTAGGTAGGAAAAGACTAATGAATAAAATCAATGGTGAGTGACTGTGGTGGGTGGTGGTTAGTGGCGGTGATGGTGGTGGTGATATGTGGCGGTAGCGACGGTGGTGGTGAAGGTGGAGGTGGATGGTCATGATGGTGGGTGGACGATGATGCGGAGTAGTGGCGGTGGTGGTGTGTGGTGTTAGCGTGGTGGTGGGTGGCGGCGACGGTGAAGGGTGGAGACGGCGGCAATGGGTGGTGGTTAGTGGCGGTGATGGTGGTGTGTGGTGGTAGCGTGGTGGGTGGCGGCAACGATGAAAGGCGGTGACAACGGTGGTGGGAGGTGGTGATGACGGTGGCAGTGGGTGGTAGTGATGGTGGGTGGGTGACGATGGTGAGCAGTGGCGGTGGTGGGTGGACGCTGCGCGGTAGTGGGTGGCGGGGATAGTGGTAGGTGGAGGCAATTGTGGTGGAGGCGGTGGTGGGGGGTGGAGGCGGCGTGGGTGGATGAAGGTAGTGGGTGGCGGTGGTTGTTGGCGGCGACGACGACGGTGACGGTAGCGGTGGTGGGTGGTGACGATACGATGGTGGGTTGTGATGGTGGGTTATGGGGGTGTTAATGAAGGGTGAAAGTGGGATGGGATGGAATGAAAAAAAAAACATGGGGGTGAATGAAATGGTTTTGAGGGAAATGGAATGATTTGTGGAATGGATGATTCCATTTCATTGACTAACTAAAACACACTGTTTTTCATTACCTTGTAATTGTCAAAATTCCATTCCATCGTACCAAACCAGTGGCGCACCTCTTAAGGGGCGGGGAGAGGCGGCTGACCCCCCCCCCCCCCCCCCCCCCCCCCCCCCCCCCCCCCCCGCGAATTTTCGCTCAGAAGTTTAGATTATATAGTATTTGTATAGAAATTTTTTGGTATATAAGGTTTCAACCCCTCAAAACTAGTGACTTTCGACCCCCGAAGTTTCGGGTTAAACACTATTAACCAAACGTTACCTTAAATTATTTATTCAAAATCATACGTGTTTTTAACTATTTCTACATGACAGTTCAAAAACAGAAGAGTACTGCTATTTGTGTTCTTTAGTTTTTTTTTTTTTTTTTTTTTTTATGTTGTGTAGAAACTACATAGGAGAAAAAGCCATTTTTAGGTGGTGTTTGTTTTTCTCCCAGAGAAGCACTTCTGACCTCTTTTGTCTGCGCTGCGCAGACGCGGGCAGACGTTTGGGGCGGGCAGACTGTTTGTTTTTCGGAAGACATTTCACTCCAAAAGTTCTTCCTGACCTCTTCTTGGTGCAGACTTGGAACAAAGTCTTCTAAGGTCTTCAAAGGTCTTCTCCTCTTCTCTTCTCCTCACCCACCACCACCACCACCCACTACACCACCACCACCGTCACCCACCCACCACCACCACCTAGCATCGTCCACCACCACCGTTCACCACCACCACCGTCCATCACCACCACGGTCCACCACCACCCACCACCACCACCACCATCACCCACCACCACCACCACCCACCACCACGGTCCACCACCACCCACCACGGTCCAGCACCACCACCACCACCGTCCACCACCACCACTACCACCACCCACCACCACCCACCACCACCACCACCACCTACCACCACCTACCACCTACCACCGTCCACCCACCACCGTCCACCACCACCACTACCACCACCCACCACCCACCACCACACCACCGTCCACCACCACCCACCACCCACCACCCACCACCTACCACCTACCACCGTCCACCCACCACCGTCCACCACCACTACCACCACTACCCACCACCACCACCACCACCCACCACCACGGTCCACCACCACCACCTACCACCCACCACCACTACCACCACCCACCACGGTCCACCACCACCACCCACCACCACCACCACGGTCCACCACCACCACCCACCACGGTCCAGCACCACCACCACCGTCTAGCACCACCACCACCGTCCACCACCACCACTACCACCACTACCCACCACCACCACCACGGTCCACCACCACCACCACCTACCACCGTTCCACACCAGTACCACCACCCACGACCACCACCCACCACCACCGTCCACCACCACCGTCCACCACCACTACCACCACCACCCACCACCACCACCACCACGGTCCACCACCACCGTCCACCCACCACCACTACCACCACCCACCACCACTACCACCATCCACCACCGTCCACCACCACTACCATCACCCACCACCACCACGTTCCACCACCACCACCACCCACCACCACCACGGTCCATCACCACCACCGTCCACCACCACCACCCACCACCGTCCACCACCACTACCACCACCACCCACCACCCACCACCACCACCACGGTCCACCACCTACCACCGTCCACCCACCACCACTACCACCACCCACCACCGTCACCACCACCCACCACCATGGTCCACACCACCACGGTCCACCCACCACCACCACCATCTACCACCAGACTGCTGTAAAAACTCAGTTTATTTAAATTTAAGTTTATTTCAGCAGCTTGCAGACGTTAACAAACAAACAGTCTTCTTCTTGCAGACTGCAGACCTTTGATCCACCTCTTCTCCTGCAGATGTCTGCAGATGTGGTCCGCAGACTGCAGACCTTTTCCTGCAGAAAAAACAATCAGCACCTTCAAAACAAGAAGAGTACTGCTATTTGTGTTCTTTAGTTTTTTTTTTTTTTTATGTTGTGTAGAAACTACAGAGGAGAAAAAGCCATTTTTATTGAAGCAATATAGTTAAAAGTTACGAACCTCAGGGACCAAAAGAAGTAAACTCATAAATAAATAAATGAACATAATTACAGTGACTATATCTTCCCTTCTTCCCGTTTCCCCCCATTTCTTCCAATTCCCGCCTCTCCTCAACCAAACCCTCACACTTTCCTCTCCACTCACAGCCCGGCCACTAAACGTCGTCGTTTCCTTATTCCTACTTCACCGGTAACTTTTATATTATCCTATGCTAATTGTTTCGAACTCGTTTGTATATTCATTTTTTTCTAATTATTAGACGTTTACCTTTAACTATTCTTACAATAATATTATTACTATTTTGTAAGGCGATTTGCAGTAGAACGGTTTCGATTTACACGCCGTGTGCTTTCGGTGTATAAATACGTTCAGATTTGATGTATAACGGTTGTAACGGTTTTGATTTAGATGTCGTGGTTATGAATGTGTGTTGTTCTAGGTTTGGTTAGGTAAGAGGACTTCGGAGTGTAAATTAGTTTAGGTTTTGATTGATTTTGATTGTATGTGATGGTGGATAACTGTTGATGAACTATTATGTTGTGCATGTTCTTGTTTGGATTTTTTATGTTCGTCAACGCGATTCGTGAGGTTATTGGCCGTTGAGGTTTGAGTATGGCTTAGGAGATAGGAGTATTGTTTATTAAGGAGATTTGAGGTATAGCGGTTTAGGTTTAGACGACGGGGTTGCGAACGTGTGTTCTTCTAGGTTTAGTTAGTTAGAGGACGTTGATGTGTAACTGAGTCGAGATTTTGATTGTTTGTTGATTGTGTGTGATGTAATATAACTGTTTATGAAGTATGGCTGTAGGAAGAGTTAGATTTGAAGGTTTTGGATTAAACCTAATACCATTTGAATTTTGTGATAATATGGTTAATGTTTTATGTCATGTTGCAATTTTCTGTTTGTATTATGAATTTTGTTATTTTTATCATGTTGTACAGGTTATATCACCTGAAATTTCTTGTTTGCAGTTGAAATTAACACGATACCTTTTGAATTATGTGACTTTTATCATGTTGTTGGTTATACCTCCTGCATTTTCCTGTTCTCAGTATAAAAATTAACCTAATGCCTTTTTATAAACCTAATACATTTTGAATTCTGTTGTTTTGATCATCTTGCTGATTATAACACCTGCATTTTCCTGTTTTCAGTAGAAAAATTAGCCAATTACCTTTTGAATTCTGTGAATTTTATCATGTTGCAGATCATGCCACCAGCAGTTTCATGTTTTCAGTAGAAATTTACTTATTGCCTTTTCAATTCTGTGAATTTTTTCTGTTTTAGATTTTAGTTTTACTCCTGAAATTTCATTATTGCAGTTGAAAATTTACCTAATACCTTTTTGCATTTTGTGATTTCTGTTAGTAGTTAAATTTTACCTGCAATAGGTATGACAGCCATGGATGTTGAAACGGGGCGCTTGAACGAAAAACAGTCCCTATATCAATCAATGGTACCTTTTACTTTCTTAGATTGTCAACTTATGAAATTCACTCAGGGTTCTTGGTTAATATTAACTTTGTACTTTATTTATCTTTTAACAGGATGAGATTTTTGAGATCCAAAAAGAGATGTATAAGGGTCAACAATACAGTCAGATTTACTATATAAGGTTACATTTGATCAGAACTCTCATTTACTCCCTGCTTCCCAATTGGAAACCTCACTTGCCAGGTACATTGCTGTCTTTGTTACAATCTTCACGTCTCTAGTTAAAACTTCTTTAGTTGTTGTGAATCATGTTAAAATTTAGGGTTTTCTGTTCTAAACTGATGTTAATTTGGTATAATTTCAATGAGTTTATTATTCTTATGATCTCCTGCCTCTGTTATTATGCAGTCTGTACTGTTTTGGGGCTAGAGGAAGGAAAAGAGTGCATTATTGTTGGAACACTTTATAAGCATATGAAGCTCAAACCTACAATTCTTAATGAGTATTCGAAAGAGGTATAGATTATAATAACAGGCACTGCTTTACCTTTTTAGTTATCATGTTAATTAGTTTATAATTCTTGTTATTGAATTTTATACAGAGGTCTGCAACTCCACTCGTAAGCCCTGATAATTTTGTGCATCCGGATGATAGTTTGGTTCTTGAAGATGAGAGTGGACGGGTAAACCTCAAAGGCAGTGTGCTATCACCTTCTGTATATGTAACAGGTCTGTACTATAATAAACTCTAAAGTTTGTAAATTTTGGGTTTATGTTACATTATGTGTCACCTAGTTTATGTTACATTCTTGAAGTGGCCTCACTAATGAAGAAGCATATGATTTTTATTGAATTTTCAAATTATTAAAATGTACTACAAAAGTATCTTCATGCTGATATATTCTATGTTGCCGTTCAAAGGCAATGTTGTTGCTTTACATGGAAAGGAAACTGGTGGAGGTGATTTTTTTGTTGAAGATATTCTTGAAGCCGGCTTGCCGCCACAGTTAGATCTACCAAATAAATCAGGTATCATCTGAACAAATAATTAATTCTTATGATGATATGATTAATCACCTCTGCAGTTTTGTTTTAAAGAAAAGTTAAAATGCATATATCTTTTTGCATAAAGTTGATGCTTCCCTTAAAACATTCAACTTTAAAATTAACAGGATGTTTTTCTCTAAAAAATCGTCATGCTGTGATATGAAAAAAGTTTTTTAATTTTTATCTTAGTGCCTAAACTGTTATGGCAATATGGCACCATACTAAAAATATTTTAATTTTTTTTTCTTAGCGCCTTAAACTTTAAATCAAGTGTTTGGAAAAGATACATGTCCCAGTTGCTGTTTTTGAATATAATACGTGGAACCAGCTATATAATAATTTTTATCAGATATATTGAACTACTTTTCGCATTTCGTTAAAGACTGTCACTTGTAATAACTCTATTTTCTACATTTCTTTTCTCATCAAAGATTTCTGTTAATGTATCAGGAGAAGACAAATATGTTGTCTTGGTATCTGGATTGAATGTTGGCAGCAGCTCTTCTAACCCGCTTCAACTTCAGCTTCTTGTTGATCACATTACTGGACATCTAGGAGATAAAAAGGTCCAATATTTTTAATGTGGCCCCCATCTTCGTACCTTTAGGTAGTCATTTCTTATTTGTTTTTATATTTAAACAGGAACAAACACTCTGCAGCACAAATAGTACAAGTAGTTGTTGCTGGTAATTCTGTCCACATTCAACACGGGCTTCTTAATGGCCAGGTAATTAAGCTAGTTGATGTGATCAACTTCACAATTTGTCACTCAAAGTTCATAAAAAGGCGCATCATTAATGATGACAACATAAATATTTTGTTGATTGCAGAATCTGGCCTCTAAGGACCAATCTAAATTATCTGAACCGATCAAAGAGCTGGATATCTTTTTGACTCAGGTACTTGAACATATTTTTAAAATCATAAATAAATGTTATCCAGAATGCCAGATCTTAATCATCTTAATTCTATGCAGATCGCTGCAGGTATTCCTATAGACATAATGGCAGGATACAATGACCCTGCAAACTTTGCTCTGCCACAACAGGTTCTTATAATTAAACATATAAATAAAGCATATCTGATATCCCTCACGGAGTAGTTTATTTTCTTACATGTTTTTCTTTGCAGCCTTTGAATAGATGCCTTTTTCCTGGATCATCAGCCTATAACACATTTAGGCCCTGCACTAATCCTCATCTCTTTGATGTGGACAATGTGAGGTAAGACTTGAGATCCGTAATACAAATCATGTCTTAGCTAGAGATGCACTTTTGACGTGTTTACTTATAATGGGTCAATCAGGTTTATGTTTGATCTATAATGGGTCAAATAAAAAAAAATATAACCTAAAAACAAATGGGTTGAAAGTTGTCTGATGTGTTTATGTTACATCACTTTATTAGAACACTTAAATTGTTATTAAAGTACTATATATATATTGTTTTTTGTAATCATATTTAATTCACGAATTGTTCATCATTAAAAAAATGAACAAGTGTTGCAAGTCAACCCAACCCGTTTTGACGGGTACATAAACTACTTGTATTGACCCGTTATCCAGCCCGCCCATGTTTCCATCTATATTTCTTTTTTACTAATGCTTAGTACTTGTTTATAATTCGAATGAGTTTCAGATTTCTTGGAACATCTGGACAAAACATTGATGATCTTAATAAGTATTCAGAAGCAAAAGATACATTAGAATTCATGGAAAGGACATTGAGGTGGAGGCACCTAGCCCCAACTGCACCAAACACACTTGGTAACATAGTATACAGTTTTTTTTCTTATAAAATTTGTGTTTTCTATAGTAATATTGAAAGATTCTCTTTTGTGACACACCGATACACTGACACTGAAATCTTGGTGTATAGGATGTTATCCTTTCACTGATAGGGATCCTTTCTTCATTGAGAGCTGTCCACATGTTTACTTTGTTGGTAATCAGGATAAATACGCGACTCGAATAATAAAAGGTTATTGTCATAAATTTCTGAACTGCCTATTCATTTTTACACAAACTCGCATAAATGTTAACCTTTTGGAATATTGGTAAAAACTTTTATGCAGGATCAGAGGGTCAGGTGGTGAGACTCGTTTCTATTCCAAAGTTTAGTGAGACAGGCATTGCTGTTATGGTAAACCCTGCTACTCCGTTATCCTTGTAAAAAAAAGAATACTTGGGAGAGTTGGAAATGGAAAACAACTTACACAATTTTATTTACTTATAACCTAGAGATCACAAAAGGGCGGGTTGGGTATTTTTCAATCGGGCAATTTGGTACGAGCCAAGTTGATTAGGAACACTTTTTGTCCAAAATTATCCAGTGTCATACACTCACATTTTTTAAGGATACAATCACAAAATCGTAACTATTATAGTCATACACTCACACTTACTTTTTTCTAACTATAAAAATTGCTGAAGTTTCAAAATTGATCCATTGTTGTGAAATTTTTCATAATTGTTTAAATCGAATGGACTAAATGGAACTATTATGAAACTTGGTTACTATTAATAACTTTTATTATACAATTGCCTGCTACTTCAGGTTAAACCTAAAAAGAATAATCACTAAATAGTAACCGAGTTTCATATATGTTTCGTTTATATAAAAAATTTACGACGATGTAGTAATATTGGAATATTAAGTGGTGGTTGTAGCCAGAAAGAAGTTTTGAGTGCCTTTAATGAAACAATAAAGAAACTTGAATAGTATGTGACACGGACACCCTTATTTTAATATCAATAGGTTATAATCATCATCAAAAATACACTTTGGTTGACTTTCCTTTTTAACCTCTTTTCTTTAATCCGTTTGACCTTACATTGATAAAACTTAACCTAATCGACCCATTTGCTTATCATGCAAATTCCTACAAGGTCTTAATCTCTATGATTGTGGCGTGCAGGTGAACTTGAGAAACCTCGAGTGCAGCACTCTCAGTTTTGCGGTTCAAATCAGCTCATAATCTTACATGTCAGGTGTCTTATTCATTTAGAGCTGTATTGATGCGCCATATAGGGTTAGCCGTTGGTTTACTAACGCGTATGATCAGTTAGATGTTTAGCCGTTGGTTTAACTGTATCTTCCGCATAATCACTTGTACGACTACGCTTTATCAAATTTATGCTGAATTTTTTTGGATATCCACCGTCTTTCATTGTCTTAATGATGTGAATCTTTCATTGTCTTAATGATGTGAATCTGCTTTGAAATCTATTGTGTTTGTTTTATACAACCAATCACATAGGGTGCAAACATTCATTTGATTCCACCATCTTGTCCGGTTCAATGGTATGGTTATTCTTGGTTTCTGCTAAATTTGTTGGTTTACTATTAAGTCAACTTGAGACTTGCTTCTATACTAAAGTTGAGTTGAGACTTGATCTTATTTTACTCTTGAGTAAGCTTCTTTTAATTATGTTGAAACAGAGTTGTATATAAAATAGAGTGTTCCTAGCATCGTAAGCTATACAAGTACCCATATCATGATAAACTGCTTAAAACCGAACGACATCATTACCGGTAACAGTATTAACAGAATCAATACTCATTTTTATACTTTTCAATTGATGTAAACCACATGTCGATATATTCATTTAGGCATATCATAACTTTAACTGTCAGGTTGACTTTTCTTAGTTGCTATAGCAAATAAAGATAACGAAACAAATCAATACCAACAGCTGTAGCAGAGCACTCACATTTGGTCCCTCACAATTTTTGAGAGAACCCATAAATTTTTATGAGGTTGTAAATGGTTCTGAGTAGAGAAAATGGAGAACATACTGTTTATTATTGGTATATTTAGGATATTTTTGGGAAAACAAATTTTTTACTACTAATTTTTAATATTTATTAAAAGTGATTGTAAGTGAGAGAAACAGAAACTATAATGATTTGTAGTGTAATATATGATTGTTACTGAATTTGCGAAGAGTATCAACAAAGGCAGTGTCATAACTCATAATCCCTTGAAATAACTCCAAAACATAATAATTCATTTTATCACTAAAAGGAGCGTTTGTTTTCTTTTTATTTCTCTCTAATTTAATTTAATTAAAAAATACTAAAAATTTTAATAATACCAACATCCAACAATAATAATACAGTCGTCTAGTCCCTAACGGCTATATTTCCATATTTTAACTACCACCACCCACCACCCCTCCACCACCAACGGTCCAATTAACCCTATTCCCTCCTCCTCATAAGTTTCATATCCCCACACACTTCCTTCCTACTTACTTTCTCTCTCTAACATAAACTCTCTCTCTCTCTCTACATTGACCAGCAATGACCACTATCATCACTCAACAACCAACCATCCAACACATAACCAAAGCCTCCTCAGACCAACTCCTAACCAAATTCGCCGCACTAGACTCTCCGGAAAAATCACATTCGCTTCGGTCGTTTAAACGACCGAAGCGATCCGCTCAGTCTACACCGCCTGCCACTCGGCGCGAAAGCGCCGAGTTCACAGGCGGTGTATTAGCTGAGCGGAAGTCGTTGCTAGTTCCTTTAACGCCTGGTTGTAGAACTACTGGTGCTTCTGCCTTTGTTAGGCAGTTGAAGGTTGGGAGAGTTAGTTTTAGGACTAGGAGTTTCAAAAAGAGGTCGTTTTTTGGAACCATTGAGAAGGTACGTTGTGTTATGTTATTGAATCATACTACATTGTTTTAATTAGTTAGGAGTGTAAACGAGTCGAGCTCAAATGAGTTCAAGCTTAAACCTAAATAAAAGCTTGTTTAATAAGTGAGTTTGAGCCTGAGTCTGAGTTTTACTTATTGAGATCGAGCTGGATCATGAGCCTAAATGAGTCAATTATTTATATAAGTTTTAACTAATATGTTAAAATGTTGAATATATCGTTAAATAGCAATAATTACTAGTATAAATTATAAAAAAATTAAATATACATCTATATGTTATATATTAACATATATAAGATGCATTGGCGCAGCTCTTTAGGGGCGGTCGACCTTCCCTAATTTTCGCTCAAAAGTTCTGATTATATAGTATTCGTATAGAAATTTTTTGGTATATACGGTTTCGACCCCCGAAATTGGGTTTCGACCCCCCGAAACTAGTGATTTCCGACCCCCGCGGTGACTTTCGACCCCCCGAAGTTTCGGGTCAAGCTTCGCCACTGATAAGATGATAATTATAATCAATATATAATAAACTAATTAATAAATAATGTACGAGCCGAGTCTTATACGAGCTCAAGTTTGAAAAAACTCTGGCTCGAATTTTCGTAAGTTAAATAAGCTCGGACTCGTATCAGCTTATGATGCATTTACTAATTTGATTATTGTTTATGGGCTAATTATGTATATTTATTTTAGACATGGCAAAGAACACTTGATGGAGCATCAAAGGTGTTTATGGAGAAGCAATATAACCGGCATAAACGTTTGCTAAGTGACACAATCTGAATCAACATTTTGCTTATAATGTTGGTATAATTGTGTGCAGATATTTAGGGATTCCGTCCTAAAGTTTCCCTGGAATATGATGTTTTAGTTCTCCACATTTCAGTAAAATCATATATTTCATAGAACTATGTGGTTGAATATTTAGTTCTTGTCTGATAGAATATTTATTGTTTTCAATTCTTTTTTGAATTACTTGAATAAAGATATATCCTTCTTGTGCTTGTACATTTAAATGCAATCATATTATTAACTTTTACCGTCTTCTGGTTTGATCAAATTGACTTTGTTTAGGAGTGGGGTGTTCAAAGGTGTCAATCTGGTCGGGTTGACGGATTGAATTGTTTAACCCGAATATTTATTTGGGTCAAGAAACTTAACGGATCTGGACACACTTAAAATTGTATAACACCGAACATGTCACGTTTATAATCCATTTACGAGTTAGTAATCAAGTTGTAAATGGGTTGTAACGAAAGGGTTAAGCAAGCCATATCTAACTTGTTTAATAAATGAGTTGACGAGTAGTAATCAAGTTATAAACATGTTAATCGGATTGACGGGTTGTCATATCTGGATTAAACGGGTTTTAAACGAGTTGGCGGGTTGAGTGGCTTTGTGTAAGTAAGCAGGTTATTTCAAACACGGTCTAGTTAATTGAACAAGGGAACCTGAACATGTTTTATAAAACGAGTTAGATATGGCAACCTAAAACCATATTAGTATCGTATCGTGCCGGAACCCGACAACTAGTTACAACCTGGCAAGGAGGTGAGGAGTTATTTGACAAAAAGATAAGTGTAAAGAGTAAAACAAATATTCATCTGAATATATCAACTTCTTTTAGAACAAATAAGTTATGTAAATATTCATTTGCTCGCCTTCTAAATATGTTAACCTTTTTTCTAAGTACCCAATTGTTCAAGATAAATTTGTAGTGTTAGGCCATGAAGAAAAGCTTGGTTGAAAGCTTCTTTAACTCCTTTAATCGCGAATGCACCAAAGCAATCTGTCTCAAGGCTTTTTTTTATGGATAATTCCTTTCAATCAAAAACAACCAATTACAAGTGACAAGCAGGTAAACGGGCCACAAACTGGCCGCTACCCCTTTTTTTAAGAACAAAGAGTTATGTACAAAATCATTTGCTCGCCTTCTGAATATGTTTACTTTTTTAAGAACAAATATATTTATGTAAAAAATTGTCTGCATCCCTTCTTAATATGTTGACCTTTTTTTAGAACCAAATTGTTTCAGACAAATTTGTAGCATATGCCCTGTCCTAAAAAAAAGCTTGGTTGCAAAAAGCTTCTTTAGCTCCTTTAATCGTGAATGCAGCATAACAATGCATGATATCTGGTGAACAAATCGAACTGGCTTGTAGTCTTGCAAATTTCATATGGCATCACATTAGTCAGTGGTGTAATTTACCAGCAATAAAAGGCACTAAGGTTAAGAAGAAGATGGTCCATGCTATAATCATTGTTCATGTTAGTGCATTTACAAGGTGAGAAATGATTGATAGGTCTATGGCTATATCTCGATCTAAAATCATTGAGGATGTAAAGTCTCTTGGCTTTATCTTGTAATGCCCCAAAACCCGTATTTTTATTAAGACAAAATTACGCAGATTGTCCTTTATTTATTGCCCAAATTGCACCTTCTGTCCTTTGTCTTTCATTTAAACTCATTCTGTCCTTTATTTTCTCAATTTGCTACACCCTCTGTCTTTTAGCCTAACCAAGTTAAAAATGTTGGTTAACTTTATTTTCTAACTTTACACTTTTAGCCCTTGTAGTTTTCCTAAGACTTAACTCCAAATAAAACGACGAAACTAAGGCACGACATGAAACGAAATCATAGGGCTTTTAAACTACATCAAATTCCGATCAAAACCATAATTTTGAGGTAAAACGATTGATGAAAAACATATATTGTTTTTACAAAAACTCATTTTACATATAAACATACACATATATATAACCGAAGCTAAGTGAATTCACATCAAAAATAACCCGACAAACATGAAACCTGCCCGAAACTTGTTAAAAACTTATATCGAATCCAACCAATACAAACCGGATTGAAAAATGGGTCAAAACCCGAACTGAACTTGACCTGCGTTAAAAAAAAAAACGGATCCTACTCATTCAAATCGCACCCAAACTCAGATCTGAGCACACCCACCTGTTTCTGGATCCAAATCACACTAATATATGGAAATCCGCACTAACATATGCAAAATCACGCGTCAAAAATTTCCGAAGAGGTCGACTTTAACGAACCCACTTGTAAAACCAGTCGATTATACTATAAATTCGAACCTTGTATAGATTCATACTTCATAATCGATCAGTTCTATGAAAAAACATATAAAAAAACATCCACTAAATCATTCACAATTTGAAGAACAAGAACAACCCTGTCGTAACTTTAATCGGCCGATTACACCTCTAAAACAAACAAGTAAGTATCATGTTATATATGGTTTTGATCGGAATTTGATGTTCTATAATAGCCCTATGATTTCGTTAATTACCGTGGTCGAATTCGAGGTCAATCAAAATGGGTTCAAGGGTTAGGGTTCGATCAAAACTACAGGGGCTAAAAGTGTAAAGTTAGAAAATAAAGTTAACCAACTTTTTTTTTAACTTAGTTAGGCTAAAGGACAAAGGGTGTAGACAACTGAGAAAATAAAGGACATAATGAGTGCAAATGAATGACAAAAGACAGAAGGTGCAATTTGGGTAATAAATAAAAGACAATCTGTGTAATTTTGTCGTTTATTAATTAGCATGTTTATTTGTTCTATGGCATGAAACAGTATAGCTAGACTTAGGGCCTGTTTGGTAGCCTCTTAATGAGGCTCTGAACCATTTAGCTCTGAATGGTTCAACATTCAGACTGTTTGTTTCAACATAAAAAAAGGCTCTGACTTGGAATGGTTAATAGCTAAATCATTCAGACTTGGTGCATAGCTGAATCATTCAGCACTTAATCATTCAGAACTTTTTAACCATTTAGACATTTTAGTGATTCAGCACTTAATCAACGAAACAGCCCCTTAGTTAGAATGCATATTATTTAGAAATACAAGAAGGTTTGAAACATGAGGTGGAACGGAAGCGATAAAAGTGACAGACGTTCTAGCGAACATTTAGATATAAACCCAAATGGGAGAAAGTTTATAATAATATCAAAAGTTGTTTTAAACATTACAAATTAACCTTTATATATAGCCAACACATTAAAGTTGGTAAAAGCATTATAGCCCAACGGCGTCTTGGTGGTGGGATAAGACTTAGGGACTTTAAGGTCCTGGGTTCGAATCTCACAGGGGGTTTCTCATATTTATGAGTTTCCTTTTGAATTGATGACTTGATGGTGGAATGTAATCGCGTGGTAACAATGGTGGTACCATGATACTCCAGTGGTCCATGAATATTCCAATTGGCCGTTCAAAAAAGAAAAATATTAACTAGATATTTTATTGAAAAGGACCATAACTAACACATTAATTTCGGTCAACATAACTTACACTCTAGAGTTAATTTAAAAAAAATAATAGAAACCAATAATATAAAATAAAAGAAACTGTTAAAACTTATTAGAATGATTTTTTTTTGTCACGGATCGTTTTTCACCCTTCTTCTACATTCCCACAGGTTCACCATTCAAGTTATTGACCCTCATCATTCTCTCTCGCTTGAAAAGTACTAGTCCTTGAGTTTTTGGAATGAGAGTTTTAGCTCACGAGTTCTTTGATTTACTAAGCTGAAATAATTGAAACCCATCGGTTTTTAAAATACCTTAATCGGAAATTATGGTTATGGCTCAAAATCAAATTGAACTGAATAACAACTTGTGCACGCCCTGAAAATCACCAACCGAAGTTTTATGATCCCCGCCGTAATGCGCGGGCAACTCACTAGTATCTTATAATATAGACAGTGATCCTTTTTTCAGAAAAACAAATTAGATACATGAAAAACTTATTCTCTATAAAAATTTCTCGCATAAAAAACGTGAGCCAGGTATAGAGGTAATAAATGTAGAAGATTTTCATACAAGAACTGATACCAAAAAAAAATTGACATTATGAAATATTTCTTAAGTATAAAGGTAAAAAGTTGGCAGATTTATGTATGCTAATGATTTTTTTATAATAAAACTAGATGTCATGTAGCATGTTACATTTTTTTTTAACCGTAAATTTCATTAAAAAACAGGGCACGTCCTCAAAACAAGGACCGCCAAACAAAACATTACAACATATACAACGGGTATTTCACCCAATCCTTCCAAACTGTAGACTCCTTCCTAGACCGATTAGAATACCACAAAAAAGACAACGATTTAATAGAAGCTACCACATCACAGACTTTAGGGTCAACTCCTTCAAACAACTTCTTGTTCCGAGCTTTCCATGTAGCATGTTACATGTATCAAGAAACATAAATTTTTTAGGTAGGTAATTGCGAAGTTCATCAATATTAAATATTTGAGTAACCCAATTATGTATTTATAACTTAGATAGTGAAGAAACACCAATATAACAATGAATATATAAGAGCACAAGTAAAGATATGATTCTTATTAATAATCGATCAGACAGTACAAGACTCATAATATAGAATTATTACAGCGCTTCGACTAATCTATCCTTCTCAACTATATAAGAATTCTCTCTTGGATATTGAATACCCCTTCTCATTTGACGAAGGAGGGTATTTATAGGCCCCTGAGGTGGCCTGTGATTGGCTAGAGAAGGAATGACAGCTGGCTGTACGATCTTGGCCGTTGTCATCTATGGCGCTGTCGCTCTGTCATTCTGTACTATTCTGTACCTCGTACCTGCAGGTGATCATGGAGCAGGGAATAATCGCCTCTGATTGGCTGAACGTCCTTTTCCTTGTCGGGTGACAGCTGTCATGTACGAGGTCTCACGCGCAGGCTTCTAGAAGTCCACGTCAGCGCCATGTGTTGGCTTGTGTGGAGATGTGGGGTCGTGCGCATGCGCGGGTACATATCTCTTCAAGTCCCCCTAGTGTAGTATTCTGTATGCGCAGCGTGCAGGATGCTACACTTAGAGAAAAAGAAAAAAATTGTAGTTGCGGAGTTAGTTGTGCTATTTGGTGTGTATGGTGCGCAATATGCGCGGTATGCTTGCAAGTGGGCAAATTGCGCACGTCAGTAATTAATGGAGATATCAAAGGTGTTAGGGCGCGTGGTTGAAGTGACGGGTTGGTAGCCGAAAAGTCTCTGACGGTTATACCGTGTCAGGGATGTGGTGGGTCCAGCCTGTCGGTTCGTATCGCCCGTTTTCTCTTTCTTATGACGTGTAATTTTTTAATTGGTCGGTCGTGCCACACCACAGTGGGTAACAGTGGTACGTGGCTCTCCCCTATATAACCCTTCATCCTTCATTATTTTCTTTATACTTTCATTAAAATTCGAAAATTTCGTCTCCTTTTCTTCTTACTTTCTTCTCGTTTTCCAACCAAGTATCCCTTTTTCACTTCCCTTTTCAGAAGTCCAAAAATCTTTCAGCTTTTACAAAATGGAGAATATCGGTCAGATTCCTAAGAAGAAACGCCATAGTGGCAAGAAATCTGATGATGCTTCTAAGAGAGCACCGCCTCTTGTAGGTGAGGTGGCGGCGACGTGGATGAAAGATGAGTTCAGGCGGTTCCTAGAGAATGTGGCTTTCCCTCCTCTTTTGGCATTGAGATGCCTGCTTCACGAAAGACCATATTGGACCCTCCTGCTGGAAAGATTGGGTTATACGCGTCGTATTTTTGGGACTGCAATTTTAGGGTTCCTATTACCCAGTTTTTGGCCTCCTTCATAAAGGCTGTAGGGGTTCATGTAAACCAGATCCACCGGGGGCTAATGTCCCGTTTAATGTTTTTTGAGTTTTGCTGTCATTCTCAGAAAATAGAGCCTCTGGTGGACATGTTCTATGTGTTTTACAGTCTCTGTTTTGTGGAGAGCTGGCTATCTTGCCGGCCACGCGTTGGAGTGTCCCCTTGCGCGAAAGCTAGCGTTAAGAGTTTTAGGCTTTGGAAGCCGAAGTTTTTCTGGATTAACGAGGGTGTCATTCCGATTCGGATGGGTCGCCTCAACCCTGATGATGGAGTTAGCAAGGTTGTGTTGATTGATTACAAGGAGCAGGACTGGTTTAAGGTTCTGACTAGACACCCTGTGGACGTGTGTAACATCCCTGAGACAGAGCTTGTGATGGCTGGGATGAGTATGAAGTACGGCGTTGAGGGTCGTAATCCGCATTTGACAGAAAATGGTGAAGGTTAGCTTTGTTTCATTTGCTCCTTTTCACTTTTGTTTTTGGGCAGATTATTTAGCTGTTGTCTTGTTTTATGTGTGCAAAGGTGAAGAGTTTGTATAGCGTGTTGCTGGGTGGGGACAATATGGGGTTTGCCTTTAAAGAGTTGTCGGACGATGAGCTTTATGTGCTGGAGAAAGCCTATGACACTTTGCTGCGCCATGAGCTTGATGTTGCTTCGCAGGAGGGGGACCAACCGCAGCTGCGCATTACAGAAGCAGGTGAGTTCTCTCCGCCTTTCGCCAACCCTTCGCCCGTCAACATGTTTATGCGGACGGGCTACCCTTTTATTGTTATCTCTAGCTACGAGTCGTCTGACTCGCGTGCGTCCTCTTCTTCGCGTGTCTTTCCCGCAGGCGACAACAGTAAGCTGCCTGGTCCAGTTTCCGTGGTTGATGACAGCGACGAAGAGACTGAGGTAGACGAGTTTATTGTTCAAAGGGCGCGCAACCCGAAAAAGAAGAAGAGCGGGGAGAGATCTGGAGGTGAAGATTGCTGTTTTATTTTGAACCACGAAGTGGTTAATAGGTACCTTCAAAATTATAACCCCATTGAACTCAGCTACGTTGAACTTTCAGATGCATTTGTTCAAGAGGGGACTGCTGCTGCCAGCTTATTGGAAGGGGTGAAGGGTGTCGTTGTGGAGAAACCATTGACTGTGGAAACGGTGGAAACTGGGTCTATGCCGGAGCATACTCCGCAGAAGAGGAAGCGATCCAAACGTTCTAAGTCTCGAAAGACTTCTGCGGAGAAGGATGGAACGGGGAGTTTATCGTCCCCTACTGGAAAGAAGATGAGGTTGAATGAGCTTGTCCATAGCGCGGAGGACAGCTTACTTGGTATGTGCCATCTATCTTTCGTTGTTTGCTTTTTGTATTTTGTGCGCACCGCCTCGCCAGCCTACTCCTCCTTGCCAAACTACTCCGCCCCATCAGCCTACACCTCCTCGTGAACCTACACCCCCTCGCCAAGTCACGCCTGTTCAACAACCCGTACCCTAAGCCTCCCCTGCTTCTTCCCGTTTAGTTGACCTTAACGTGTCAGGTGGCTTGACGTTGGGTACTGATCGGGTGTCGCCGCCTGATGTGAGCGAAGGTGACATGCGAGGTGTGGAGATCGTTGATGATGATTCGAATGAGAAGTGGGTGGAGCCAGAGTTTGAGGCCGGTTTTTCTAGGTCTTCTCCACGAGGTGGTGGCTTTAGTAGTGAAGGAGTGTTTGTTCCCGGGTGGTCGCTGACTCCCGATGCTCGTTTTCTAGATATCGACAACTATCTTGAGCTGTTGGGGAATCTCATCCCTCCTGCTGAACGAGAGCATCAGGCCACCCGCCCACGCAATGAGCTTCTGGATGATCACATCATGAGCGTGGCGAATATGTTGTCCACCTCAGCCGAGATTGCCCGCTAGTGGGGGGTTTTTGTCCCGAGAGCGTGAGGATTATGACCGGAAGTTGAAAGAGGTTAGTGTTGAGCGCGATAGGTTGGATCGTGAGCTGAAGCGCTCTAAGTGGGATGCTGTCACGTTCCGCGATGAACGTGATAAGTTGGAGAAGCATATTTCATAGCGAGAGCAACAGTGGGCTGTTGCTTATGCGAAGACTAATAGGACTTTGGAAGCTGCTGCGCACAAGCAGCAGGAGGCGGAGCGCTTGTATAGCGAAGATTCGAAGGAAATTCTGAGCTTAAATGAAAAGTTGGATCAGCGCAATGATGCCTTGATTGAAGCTCGCGAGATGCTCAGGGAGAAAGACGCTGAAATAAGCAAGCTTAATGAGAAGAACGTGGCTCTGGATGAGCGCAATCTGGAGTTGCAGCAGCGAAATGCGGACCTTGAGGGTGATTTGTTGGATGCTCGTGAGGAGGGGCGCCTGGCGCATGAGGACCACGAGTGGCTGATGACTTGTTGTGTTCCTGAGGTTTGTCTTTTATCTTATCTCTTGGAGCCTTTTATCCTCCTTTGTGTTCATTGATGAGCAATGCCTTTGTTTTTTATTACAGGTTGCACACTATGTGAAGAACTGTGACGAGGTGCACCAGGTTGTTGCAGCGGTCAACGCTGCCGCTAAACTTGTTGGGCGCAAGGCCGAATTTTTGGAGGGTTATCAGCACGCCAAGGATGCTATGGCGCCTGAGCAGTTCGCGTTGCACGGCAAGGATCTGGATGCTGTGCTTGAGAAGAAAGCCGCCGAGTATGATTGCTTGGAGCTGGGGCTGGTTGACTTTGTTGTCAGTCACTGGGATGAGCCGACGTGTTTTAGTTTGCGCCAGTCGTTTGAAAAACAGGGCCTCAATCATACAAGACGCAAGTATGCTTTGAAGAAAGCATTGAAGGGCGAGGGGGTGGAAGGTGACCAGCCTGAGGCGAGCGAGAAGCTAGACCTTTCTGATTCAGAGGAAGAGTATAGCGACACGTCAGCTGATGCTGAGGCTTGAGAATCCTCTTCGTTTGTTTTTTAACCTGTAATGTTTGAAGACAGTTTTAATTTGTGCTTGTTAATGTCGTATGTACGACTTTTGTTTAGAAACGATTTTTATGGCATGCACTTTAATTTCAGTATGTTCAGCTTGTTTGACATTTGACTGAGTGTTTGTGTAACATGCCCACTTTGGTTAATTTACATATTTTGTAGCTTAGGGCATGCTTTTGTGACTATGCGCCGTGTGCTTTTGGCGTAGTGCCCTTGAGCCTACAGTGTTTAGGGTGCGCGTTGTATCTTAACCATTCAACGCGCTGTTTATTGCAAATTAATATGGCAATTTGTTAGTTTTAGACATTGTATCTTAACCATGCAATGTTTAGGATGCGCGCTGTATGATGGCCATACAACGCGCAGTTTGGAGGATTGCAAATTAACATTGCAATTTTTTAGTTTTTTGACATTGTATCTTAGCCATACAATGTTTAAGGTGCGCGTTGTATCTTAACCATACAACGCGCTGTTTAGGAGATTGCAAATTAACATTGCAATTTTTTAGTTTTTTGACATTTGTGCTTTTACGTATCACTGTTGCTTTGCGCGTGTGGTGAATGGATGTCTAGTGGAATAGATGTTTGAAACGGAAAGAAGCAGTCATCATATTAAATGGCTAAATAGCCTTCGTTACAAACACGCGTTACAACTACATATAGCACTTTCTCAGCTGCGCTGCACTCCATGTGCGCGGGACGAGTTTGTCTTCGAGGGTTGATAGTTTGTAAGCTCCTTTTCCAAGGACCTCTGCGACGCGGTATGGCCCTTCCCAGATGGGTGTGAGTTTGCGTTGTGGTAACGCGCCGCTGGCCTCGTTGTTTCTGAAGACAAAGTCCCCTGTCTTGAAGGTGTTGAGCTTGACCTTGGCGTTGCAATACTTTTCCAACTGCTTTTTGTAATTTGCTTCTTTTTTTGCTGCCAAGTTGCGACGTTCTTCAAGCAGGTCTAGGTTGATGCGCAGCTCCTTGTCGTTGTCGGTGTGGTTTACTGAGAGGACTCTTGCTGATGGGCACCTGATTTCTGCTGGTATCATTGCCTCGGAGCCATAAGTCAGGCTGAATGGGGTTTCACCGGTGCTCGTCTTTGTTAAAGTGCGATTGGCCCATAGCCCACTCGGTAATTCCTCTGCCCAGGCTTTTCCTTTTGTACCTAGTCTTGCATTGATGCCTTCAACCAGGCTTCTGTATGCGCGCTCCACTTAGCCATTGCCTTGCGGATGCGCGACCGACGTGAAGACTGGTTTGACATGCAAGTCGGTGTACCACTTGAGTAGTCCCCTGTCTGCGAATTGGGTCCCATTATCTGTGACAATTTCCATGGGCAGGCCGAAACGACAGATGATAAATTCCTAAATAAACTTCTTCACTTGACTTGTTGTGATCTCCGCTAGTGGTTTGGCTTCCACCCACTTTGTGAAATAGTCGATGGCGACTATTAGGTACTTTCTTTTACCGGTGGTCATCGGGAATGGTCCCACGATATCTATAGCCCACTTCTGGAATGGCCATGCGGAGGTCACTAGTATGAGGTGGTTTTTTGGGCGCAGGGTGTTTGGGGCATGGCGCTGGCAAGAATCGCAGCGGCGTATGATTCTCAGCGCGTCCAAGTGCATACCAGGCCAGTAATATCCTGCATTCATGATCTTTGTTACTACCATGCGTGGTCCTGCGTGTATCCCGCATATTCCCTCATGTATTTCTCTTACCAGGTAGTCCGCATCGACCGCATCGACACATTTCAGTAATGGCCCCAGATAAGATTTCCTGTACAGCACTCCGTCTTGCATTTGGTATTGTAGGGCTTTGTGCTGTATCTTCTTGGCCTCCGCGCGTTGTTCCGGGAATGCGCCGGTGGTGAGATAGGATATTATTGGGGTCATCCAGCTGTCAACACCCGTTTGAATGACGTAAACCTCTTTGGGTGGAACAGACGGCTCGTTCAGAATTTCGACTCGGACCTCTTTTGCTAAATGGCCGAAGCTTGTGGATGCCATTTTGCTTAGAGCGTCCACCGGCTTGTTTTGACTGCGGCTGATGTGGTCGAGCGTGCAGCTGGAAAAGTTGTTCATTAGCTCTTTCGCTTGCTGAAGATACATTATCATTGAAGGATCTTTTGCTTCATACTTCCCGGTGATTTGCCCTGCAACCAACATTGAGTCAACATGCGCGAAGATGTGCTTGGCGCCCAGCTTCTGTGCGATACGTAGTCCCGCAAGGAAGGCTTCGTATTCGGCTTCATTGTTTGTAGTTTCGAACTCCAGCCGGATTGCGTAAGTGAATTCTATGCCTTCGGGATTAACGAGTCGAATGCCTGCGCCCGCGCCATCTTCGTTCGAAGCTCCGTCTGTATAAAGGTTCCAGATGGCTTTGTCGTCGCATGTTAGTTGTGGGTCTTGTTCTGCTCTGCATTCTTCGATTTTTTCTTGAGGTAACTCAGCTATAAAGTCTGCTAAGATTTGTCCCTTTATGGCTGGTCGTGTCTTGTAGGAGATTGTGTGTTCGCCTAGCTTAATAGCCCACTTCGCTAGTCTTCCTGAAAGTTCTGGCTTTGACAGGACATTGTTCAGCTTATAGTCACTTAGCACATTGATTGGGTGTATTTGGAAGTATCTGCGCAGCCTGCGCGAGGCATGGACAAGTGCCAACACCAATTTTTCCATAGTCGTGTACCGTGTTTCTGCATCTGTTAGCACCCTGCTGATGTAATAAATGGGTGTTTGTACCAGCTTCCTGTCAACCATTAGCACCGCGCTTACTGTTTTTTCCGTTGTGCAAAGGTACATTGTAAATGGTTCCCTTGGAAGCGGGGCAGTAAGCGTCGGTAGGTCCATCAAGCATGCTTTCATGTCCTGGAATGCCTTTTCTGCTTCGGTGGTCCACTTAAACTGGTTCTTCTTTAGACAACTTTTCAACGTCTCGATGAATGGGATTGACTTACTTGCGTGGTGTGAGAGAAATCTGTTGATTGCCACCAAGCGCCCATTCAGTGTTTGAACTTCTTTCAGGGTTGACGGAGAGGGCATCTGCGCTATGGCTTGGATTTTTTCAGGGTTTGGGCGGAAACCGTCTTTGGTAACAACCACTCCCAAGAATTTTCCTTCTTCCATCCCGAATGCACACTTGCTTGGGTTGAGCTTCATGTGTATCTCTTTCAAGTGCTCAAAGGTTTCCTCGATGTCTTTCAACATTCGATCTTCTTCTCTGCTTTTGATGACTAGGTCATCCACATACACTTCCAACTTCTTCCCAATTTGCTTTGCAAATGCGCGGTCCATTAGTCGTTGATACGTGGCACCTGCATTTTTTAGGCCGAATGGCATCTTGGTGTAGCAGAAGACGCCTTTATCTGTCCTGAAAGCTGTTTTATCCTCATCCTCTAGCGCCATCTGAATCTAATGGTAGCCTTTGTAGGCGTCCAGGAAACATTTGAATCTGAATGGCGTGAGGGAGTCGATCTTAAGATCGATCTCCGGGAGGGTATAGCAATCTTTTGGGCAAGATTTGTTGAAGTCTGTGTAATCCACGCACATTCTCTAGCCGCCATTGCTCTTCTTGACCATTACTGGGTTAGCAACCCATGTTTGATACCTTGTCTCTCTTAAAATACCAGCCTTCAATAATTCACCCAACTGCTCGTTCATTGCTTGTGTTTTTTCCGCACCCATGCTTCTGCGCTTTTGCGCGATGGGTTCGACTGAGCGGTATGTGTTTAGCTTGTGTTAAGCGAGTTCGCGCGGAACTCCCACCATATCTGATGGTTGCCACGTGAAGACATCCATGTTCTTTCTCAGCAGTTGTTTGAGGTGGTCTCGGATGTTTTCTGAGATTGTTGGTCCCAAAGTAATGGTTTGTTCTGGGAATTTTGGGTTAAGGACCCACTTCTCCGGTTCTGTGCGCGGGCATGGTTTCAACATTTTTGCTGGATGAGATTATGTAGTCATGGCGAACTCTCTGTTGGCCCATACGATCACCACACCGTTTGGGGTGGGAAAGCCGATGGCGCCGTGAACTGTTGAAGTCACCATGTTGTATGCTGCCATAGAGTCACGTCCCAAAATGATGTCGTGTTTCGATTTTGCTGGAATGACAAGGAAAGTGACCTCCGCGGTTCTTGAACGGCCATGCGCTCCCAAGGTAAGAGGGAAAGAGATTTCTCCTAACGGGGTTACGACCTCGTTGGAGAATCCCATGATCGGGGAGTTAATGGGGCGCAGGTGTTGTTTCTCTTCCTCATCTAGCAAGTTGAAACATTGCTCATACATGATATCAGAGTTGCTACCGGTGTCCATGAATGCGCGAGTGGTTCGGTAGTGGTCAAAGATGGCAGTGACAATGATTGCGCTACGTACTTGTTGTTCCCTCCATCCCGCTACGTTCTCGGTTTTTCGCTTGTGGCGTCGGTGTCCATCACTGTGGATCATCATGCTGACGTTCTTGATCTTCTTTGGAGGTGGCCATTCAGTTTGCTTTCGCTCGACATTTTTTAATAAGTGTCCGAGTTTGCCAGACTTCAGGGCCTCCTCGATGGCCTGTCTCAGTTGATAGCACTTGTCAATGTCATGGCCAATATCTTAATGGTATGCGCAGAACTTGTCCGGGTTCAAGTTGTCTCTTCTTTTGATGACCTTAGTATCTAAGAAGGTGACGTTTTCTGTGGCCAAAACTTGCGCTGGCGTCTTTGTTAGGGGTGTCCAGTTGTTTTGGTTTCGTCTTCCTGACCTATGATCGTATGATGTTGTATTTCTGTGTTCATGGACGTCAGCGGGTTTGGTTTCTGTCTGGGCGACTCCTTGAAGCATGTTCCAAGCAGAGCCTCTTCCCCTTCTATCGTGCTTGTTGTGTCTGTTCCGCGCAGCTTGGGCTTGGACGTCTGTGTACTGCGGAGCCTGCACTCGATTCCAGACAGATAGTTCTCTTTTAGTTTTGGCGTAAGTTTTTGCGCCTCGCATGATCTCGTCCCATGTGTTGGGCTGCAGCCGGCCAAGGTGCGGATTAACGAGTCACATCGCATGCCTTGTGTGAAGGCTGCTTTCATAAGTTCGAAGCCGATAGGTCCAATTTGGAGTGCTTCGCGATTGAACCTCGTGATATAATCTTCGATTGACTCATTATCGCGTCTTCGCACCTGCAGGATATCAGTTGAATCGCGCTCTATGCGTTTGTTTTGACTGAAGTGATCCGAGAATTTATCAGTCAGCTCTTTGATGTTGCCAATTTTACCATTTGGCAAGCTGTCGAACCATACTCGCGCAGCGCCCGTAAGCGTCTGCGCGAACATGTGACACCATGCTGATAGGCTCCAATGCGCGCACTTTCCTGCGACCTCAAAGGTTCTTAGGTGGTCGTCAGGGTCCCCGGTGCCATCAAACTTTCCCAAGGTGCTTGGAATCTTGGTCTTTGGGGGTAGTGGGGCTAACGCTATGCGCGGAGTGAATTTTGACTTTTCCATGAACGATGGAGGGTAATAAGGTTTCGTGAGGTCGTCGTCACCGGTCATAAAGTGTCCTCGATCAACAGTGTTGGTCAAGGGCTGGCTTATGTCACGGGTGAAACGACTTTGAGACTCGTCAGAGTCTTCCCTCCACGTTGGGTCAGTGTTTTGGTTGCTTCCGCCATTGTTTCTTGCAGCTCCGGATGGCCCTTCAGGCACGCTGATGGGTCTTCCTTCGCTGTACGAGAGTGCGCGGGCAGCCTCTCTGAGCTGTTGCTCTTTCAGTTTTTGCATATAGGCACGTTTCAGGACTTCCTTCTATTGAGCATACCACACCTCCGGACTAACCATCGGCATGGAGTTGTCAACTGGGGAAGCCTGGTTCGTGTCTGTAGCAAAGTGAAAAGATGGGGTCTATCTTGTTCCTAAGGACGGAGTAACGTTTAGACCCGTGTCTGCAGCGCTCTGTTGAATTTCTGTGGTGTTCCCAGGCTGGCCGGTACCTGCCTGAGCAGCGTCGGTGCTTGAGTTGCCACCAGGGAAGTTCAGTGGTGGAGGTAGAGAAGTCATAGTCGTGGTTTAGAAGGATAGAAGTGTTTTAATACTTGCTGTTCTAAGATGCTCAAAAGACGGATGGCGCCAATGAAGAAACACCAATATAACAATGAATATATAAGAGCACAAGTAAAGATATGATTCTTATTAATAATCGATTAGACAGTACAAGACTCTTAATATAGAATTGTTACAGCGCTTCGACTATAATCTACCCTTCTCAACTATATAAGAATTCTCTCTTGGATATTGAATACCCCTTCTCATTTGTCGAAGGAGGGTATTTATAGGCCCCTGAGGTGGCCTGTGATTGGCTAGAGAAGGAATGACAGCTGGCTGTACGATCTTGGCCGTTGTCATCTATGGCGTTGTCGCTCTGTCATTGGTCCACGTGTCTCGTAACTGTCCTTTCTGTACTATTCTGTACCTCGTACCTGCAGGTGATCATGGAGCAGGGAATAATCGCCTCTGATTGGCTGAACGTCCTTTTCCTTGTCGAGTGACAGCTGTCATGTACGAGGTCTCACGCGCAGGCTTCTAGAAGTCCACGTCAGCGCCATGTGTTGGCTTGTGTGGAGATGTGAGGTCGTGCGCATGCGCAGGTACATATCTCTTCAGATAGTCAATAGAGTTAAATAAATAGTCAATGGACTGCTGTGGTGTGGTAAGGGTCATACATGTAAAGTTTTTTGTAGATCATATCATCAGATGAGGTTTGGTCAACTAAAAGTATATAGTATATAAGTCAGCTCACGGATGGCTTGAGAGTTTTGCTGCTCCAAAAGTTTTTGAAAGGAACATCCATCTGCCTCAAATAACACCCCCTTACTTTACTCAATTCTGCATGTGAAGTCCTTTATGTAGTTTATATGTGTCAAAATGATGAAATTTCGATATAAGATGAAAAAAGAGAGAAAAATATTGTTTTATGATTAGGAGAACGTGTTAAGTTATAATTTAACATACATTTATTTATTTTTAAAATGAAGGAGAAGGGGGTGTTGCTTTAGTTAAAAAAAAAGTTAACTATTTGTCATAATTGGTGGAGTGATATGAGGAAATAAAGATGAGACTTGAGGTCATTTGATCTCAATTTTGAATCGGATTCAGCTGAGTCTTGTAGAACTTGTAGAAGTGGATTTTTGGGTGATGGGTTTTCCTGAATTGGTGGCTTGATATGTACCATCCAATAATGTGTCTAGGTTGTGCATCCAATCATTCATTATACATTTATTCTTACATTTTTGGCATCGATCATCATCATTTTTTACGTTTAATATGTCAAATATTTATTACAATAATCTATTTAGTCTTTCATGTTGTATATATAGGTAAGATAAATTGCATTTAAATATTGAAGAATTAAAAATAGAAAATATATTTAAAAGAAGTAAAAATTTTAATGTTCTTTTAAGTTTTTTACAACTTCATATACAAACATTTTGTAAATTTGAAAGAAGTAAACATTACTTAAATTTTATCAAAAAGAAAAAATAAGGAAAATAAGGAAAAGGAAAAAGAATTAATTTCTACTACAAATTCTCGTCTAACGTTATATTTCCACACAAATGCTTCCACTGAAAACCTGCGAACACCCATCGACATGGTCTTGAAATGGGAGGTCCATAGACGTCCTATCCATCGGTCGCCTATGTAGGGTTTTACCTATACTTTTTGCCTAAAGAAACATGGTAATTGATGAGACAAGTTGACTTTTCAACATTGTTTTTTCCTTTTTTTTATTTACAAAGCCTTAACAAGTTAAGGGCTTTTTGCCAACCTTTGTGTCAAATGATAATTGATGTTGGCAAAGTGGTAGTGGAGGTTTAAGAAACAAGAAGGAAAGCTTGTGGTGGAAAGTCATTTGTTCGATTCATAGCAACTCGAGGGGTTGGAGTTATGTTCCTATCAAGCTCTCTCTTCCAGGTCCCTCCCTGGAAGAATATCGGAAGATCGGTTGACGAACTGGGTCGGGTTGGGTTAAATGTTCAAAATCTCATTATTGGGAAAGTGGGTGGGGGGTTGGACATTGGGTTTTGGGTCGATACTTGGGTTGGGGATGCTCCGTTAATGGTGTTGTTTCCTGCTTTGTTTGCAATTGAGAAGGAAAAAATGTGCTCTGTGGCCGATAGGGTGGGCTGGGGGGTTGGGCAGTGGAACTGGAATTGGAGGAGGCTGCCTTCGGTGAGTTCTAAACCATCGGACCTGGTGCAGCTTCAAAATCTGATCAGCAACGTTACTCTTTGTAGCAGGAGGGACGAATGGGTTTGGGCTTTAAATGAGTTGGGTCCGTTCTCGGTGAGCAGCCTTAAAGAAGGAATGCGTTCGAGGCAATATGTTGTTCCTGATTACGTGTGCAAGAGAAATTTGTGGGTACCAAGGAAAGTGGAGATCTTCGCGTGGAAAGCCTACCTACACAGGATTCCGACGTTAGCGGCTCTATCCAGTAGAAACATTAATGTGGGTTCACTTCTTTGTCCGATGTGTGGTGCACTTCAAGAAACAGCCGAACATCTACTACTCGACTGTGGCTTTGCTCAAACGGTGTGGCAGCAGATTACACAATGGTGCAGGTTGGGTCCGTTTTATGCATTCAGTCTAAAAGACGTCCTGGACCTCGCCCTGTATGAAGCTGGTTCGTCTAAGAAGAAGAAGGTAATTCATGCGATTTGTCTAACAACTCTTTGGTTTATCTGGAAAGCTAGGAATGGTGTCGTTTTCAATCAATGTCAATGCTCGATCGCTCAAACAATTGGGGCCATAAAATCCATGAGTCTGTTTTGGATCAAGAATCGATATAGGTGCCAGGATCTGGATTGGAGGATTTGGAGAGGCTTTTACCTGTATAAGTTAGGTTGGTAGTATTTATTTTCTTGTATTTGGTGACTGTGTACTTTGGTGATTAGGCTAGCTTTTTGCTAGCCGTGTGGAATGAATTATTTGTTGGTCGTTCAAAAAAAAATAAGTGTTGAATTACTAAGAGGTCGGATTGGGTCAAAAAACTCTTAATCAGTAAGAAGCTTGACTAGTTGGTGGTGATGGGTCAAGGAGATGATGCGTGAGTTGTTGGTTGGGGGTTATGAACACATGTGAATGAATATTAAAGAGGTAGAATAGCATTTTTTTGAAACTTAACGGGTAAGAAGCTCACTAACTGATTCAGAGATGTGTTGTTAGTGAACCAAACACACTCAATGCTAACTCATTCAAAGATAACATTTAAGGAAAGCAACAAGACGTTACCAAATAGCCCTTTAATCGAACATAAAGTAAAATAGTTATTGTTTTAATAAAGATCTCATTAGGTCTCTAGTAAGACATTGGAGGCAAAAAGATAGTGTGAATTGACCGGTTTTTACCAGACTTCTTAACCGAATTGATGACTGCGGTTCTGGACTTCTGATTTGACCTGTTTGTTTTTATTTTCTTTTTTGAGATAAACCAAGTTTAAGTACTTAGACATAGCTTAGTAAACGAACGGGACATTCAATGAACCGTTCATGAACTGTTCGGCAAGAAGTTTGTTTACCTTGGTGATTGCCTAGTTGGAAGCTGGCGACTAATTAGAGGGTTGGCGGCTGCCAAATTATAGAAGATTCATGGTCTCGTGGAGCGGCGATGTGAAAAGAATAATGACAACACTCGTGATTTGTAAATTTTAAACATCATGCTCCCTTAGGGTTTTTAAGGTAACGAATAATAAAAATTAAAAAAATATAAAAAGTTGAATTGTTTAGATAAAAAGATAAAAATATTACATATAAAAACTTATAATGATCGAAGACTAACGAACATAAACAACTTATAGTGGGTATTTGGGATTGAGCTGAAAAATTGCTTATTGACTTATTCAATAAGTCATTTTCAAAAGCTAGGATTTATAGCTTTTCCAAATGACTAATTGACTTATTAAATTTTTAAAAAAAACTAATAAGTTAATAAACCATTTTCCAACACAATCCTAAACACCCCCTAAATAAACGAACAAACTATCGAACATCGCGAACATAAATAAACGAACATTAATCAACAATTTACAAACGGTTCACGAAATATTGAGTTCATTTACAACACTAAGAGGCTGTTTGGTTGATTAAGTGTTGAATCATTAAGTTAGACCTCTTAATAGTTAGTTTTCTTGTCCCTCATTGGTAGGAGAGCCTCATTAAGGTTCACCGTAGTTCAGTGATTAATGGTTCAACAATATCCCAAGTCTTAATAGTTCAGCCGTAAACATTTCATTCAGAAGCTGAAACAAACACGCTGAATGCTGAATCATTCAACACTGAATGGTACAGAGCCTCATTAACAGGCTTACCAAACAGCCCCTAATTACCACATTCACACACACAAAAAAAGTAGTTTAGAAATTGTCAATTCATATATACACGAGGGACCATGATGTAAACAAACCATCCTTTTTAAACCATAAGCATTCGTCCCCCACTCTCATCAACCCACCCTTCCATCCTCTCTCCTCCATCATCACCACCATATCACCACCGTGTCACCACTCAAAACAATTTATTATGACCTTTAACAGTTACACAATTTCTCTAGCAAACTCATAATTTATAGTTTTATATTATATGGGTATACACAATTTCCAGTCAAATTGTACGGAAAAGAAAAAAGAATATAGAAATTGCATGAAGCAGAACCAACTGCTTTGAACGCTCTGTAAGCTCTACGTATCTGTTTTCACACACACCATTTTATTCTTTTTATTTATTTATTTAAAAAAAAAAGAAATCCAGCAAGAAGAAGTTGGTACAGAACCAAAGTACAAAAAGTTACAAATATTGAACTCAACCCACATATGTTTTCACCGACACGATTTTATTTGGTTGTTGTGTAATGTGTGTTTTATAGTTTTTATATATTGTTTTGAGTTACTGAGCTCCTTGAATTCTGGATCTTCTAGATCTACTGATTATTCTGTTTTCATGTTTTTTTAGTATTTTTTATTTTAAATTGTGAATGTGACTTTGAAGGTTTTTTGTCTTTTTTTTTTGGAAGAAATGTATTTTTGGTTTTTTAGTTTTTTCAATAACATTTACTCTAATGTGATAATTTTAGTGGTCATGATTTCACAATTTGTTTTGTATAATCTATATTTCTTTTCGTGTTAGCCGAGGCTTGGGCGCTCGGCTCGAGCACGAATTAAACGAGCACGGCTTGACTTGGCTTTTTATCTTGTGTTTGTTGTCACGAAGTTACTTTCTTGACTTGTGTGCGGCCTTAGATCATGATCTACACGAATCGTGACATAAACATTGAGCTGGCTAGTAAAAAGTTAGAGCAAGCTCTCACATATTTAAACTAAATTTCATTTATTATTATTAAACTTTTTTTGAACGGCCTAACAAATTATTATTATTAAACTTTTAAACTTTAATTTTAATGAGTCAATGAGCCAGCTGGCTAGTAAAAAGTTAGAGCAAGCTCTCACATCTTTAAAATAAATTTTGTATATTATTATTAAACTTTAGACTCTAATTTTAATGAGTCAATGAGCCAGCTTATCTTGTCTTAGGCTTAACTTATTTACAAACGAGCTGATTTCGAGTGAGTCTTGAGCCGCAAGATTTTTAAATGGATATTGCAGAAAAGAAAAGTAACAATCATGGGTAACTTTGTAAACTTCTGCCAATTTCATGGCATGATTAACAAGAAACCCTTGATTTTGTCATAATCAATTCAATATTGTTGATAATGATTTGTCATTGGGTGCACCCTAGAAATTACCAAGCATACCTTAATGATGTGATCATTTAGTTTCTTTATCCTGTTTTCTTTTACATCTTTTTATATATAATGTTCAAACGTAAGTTCAAATATTTTATTTACACTCTGATACAAGTTTCATCACCAAGTGATGCGTATCTAAATAATATATGTTATTGGATACTATTTCGTTTTTGCTATAGTATGTACCGAAGTGTAGATAAAAATAAATATATCATGATCACGTATTTGAATTTATTAAAGATACTAACGAGTGAGGTTCCTGTACAAAGGTCATATATCGTGAGAAATGTGAGAAAGATTAAGAATTGATATGTATGCATCATTTTTTTAGACTAAGTCATGATATTTTGGATTGTTTGCCTAAAAACACCAAACATAACAATTAAAAACCTAAAACAATGTATTCTAGGCTTATAACTTAAAACACTATGCCAAGAAAGTTAAGGGGGTGTTTGGGATTGCGTTTTGAAATTGATTTTTAGATTATTGCGTTTTTAAAACGCAAATAATCAGTTTTTAGTGTTTGGGGTTAAGTTTTGAAATGAATTTTTAGGCTAACAAAACGCAATAATCTAACAGCAGCTCCACCCATCCTTTTCCAAAACGCAAAAGGTGTTTTGAAAAATCAATCTCAAACACCCTCTAAGTATTGTGTTTTAAGTGTTAAGCAGTGTGTTTTAGCTATGTTTTGAATTCCATGACTATAATACATTGGATTGTGTTTATAACTGTTGTGTTTGGTGTTTTTTTAGCCAAGACAACCCAATACATCATTCATAAATCCAAAACATGATCCTTACATGTTTCTTAATCCTTTCACACTTCTCACGAAATATGGCATTTGTACACAAAACTAAACTAGATAATATATATCAAAAGTAATAAAAAAAAATAAAAATTATTCTTTAAATAAAAAAAAAATAGAAAATTATAGTCACATCATTAACGTGCACTTGGAAATTTCTAGGCTGCAACTGCAACTACAAAGACCCTTTGTCATTTGGTGTGGTCATAACTTACACTGATAATTTCATACATATATCTTCTCAATGGTATAACATTGTGTGTATACATATGTTTGTTTTTAATAACAAATATAATATTAAATATACCCGTTTTCAAACATATGATTTTTATATTCTTTCTTTAAAACTTGTATTTGGATTGATACATTGGATATTAATTTATTTTGATCATATAAATATGATAGTTTTCAAACATATGACATTTATATTCTCTTTAAAACTTGTATTTGGATTGATATTAATTATTTTGATCGGATAAATATGATATTATGCAAGTTTTAAAACGCGTAAATTAACTTACCCATCGCGTATAATAATACTAACTATCTTATTGATTTTGCCTTGTGCAGATTGGTTATTAAGAGGGAAATGAAGGATGTTTTCTTGGGTGGGGAAGTTAGCATCAGCATTATGGCTACCTGTAAGTCTTTTTGCCCGTATGAACAAGGATGAGAGTCTGCATGATAATAATGATGATGATAAAGATCCACTCATATGGTGTAAAGATCTAGAAAAACATGCATTGGAGAGTTTTCTTTTGCAGTGGTTCAAGCCAATGAGGTTATTGAAGATCATAGCCAGGTGGAAGTTGGTCAAAAGGCTACCTTTATTGGTGTTTATGATGGTCATGGTGGTCCAGAAGCCTCACGTTATATCTGTGATCATTTGTTCTCTCATCTTATTCGTGAGTCATCTTTTATTACTTTTGTTTCATGCTTTTATGTCACATAAATCTTGATAAAAGTTCATGGGATTGGGCTCGGTACTTTTTAACCGGATGTCTTACTGGCCCATTGGTTTTACCGGTTTAAAAAACAGGATGACGTCATAAGTAATTTAGAAATTAAAAATGATTGATAGATATGAGGCGCTTGGGTCCTGAAAGCCTAAGCATGAGGTGAAAGAATATGTGAGACGTTATGTAATCATACGATGCTTATAAATTGAACCTAGTTGACATATTCTACTAGTAAATCCTGGCCCATTGGTTTTACCGGTTCATAAAACAGGATGACGTCATAAGTAATTTAGAAATTAAAAATGATTTTTACTGTCGTCAAGGGGATATCCTAGTGGTTAAGTGTGTATTCAACAACCAATAGGTCTGGAGTTCAAATCCTGCAGGGTGTAGGTTCTGGTGTATGTAGCCGATAAAACCAGTGAAATTGTTGTTTAACAAAGTGGATTTAACAAGTTTAAAACTATGAAAATACTTTTTTTTTATAGATTTGCAATGTTAACAAAATACGAAGCCTAACATAGTTAATGAATCGGTTATGTGATTTTGGAAGGAAAAGAAAAATGAATAATTCCTATACTGATTTCTTTTTTTTTTTTTATTATTACAATACTTCAAAAAATATGAAAATACACTTTGTTTCACAGGTCTTCTTTAGTTGTACATTGAGTTTCTTATTGTTCATGCTTCTATAATAATAAGTTGTTATTTCTTTCTAGTATCTTATCTTCTAATGGTTAAGGATTTACTAGTAGAATATGTCTAACAAGATTTAATATATAATTACATAACGCCTCGCATACTCTTTAACCTCACGCTTAGGCTTTCAGGACCTAAGCGCCTCATATCCCCCCCCTCCCCCCCACCCACACACACAATTTTTAGAAACAAGGTAATAATTCAAACGGGTCAAAATTTTCTTTAAATCACCAAGAAAAGTACAATATTGGAAAAAGGAGATAGCATGTTAGTATTACATGATTTTTTTTAAAAAACTTACAAATATTTGGTAAATCAATAAACTTTTATAATGTCTTAAGGAAAAAGCATGACTATGTTCTTTATGAACAGGTATTGTTCGAGAAAAAGGATTAATATCCTTAGAAATCCTTAAAAACGCCGTTTCTGCTACCGAAGATGGATTCCTATCGTTGGTGCGTAGGAGTTGTGGGATAAAGCCATTAATGGCTGCAGTTGGTTCTTGTTGTCTAGCTGGGCTAATATCTGAAGGCACATTGTATGTTGCTAATATGGGTGATTCTAGAGCTGTTATTGGGAAGTTACATAGGCGTAAATCACACAAAATTGTAGCCGAACAAATAACTGAAGATCATAACGCTAGTATGGATGAAATTAGACAAGAGCTTAAACAAGATCACCCCGATGATCCACATATTGTTGTTATGAAACAAGGCGTGTGGCGTATTAAAGGCATTATTCAGGTTCTATATTCGACCCGTTAAGTATTTGTCAAATTGTTAGAGGTGGCAATATTTTTCCAATTCACCAAAAATGTCGGTTTTGGTTGTGTTTTATATCTACCTGCTCAGATTAGTCGTGTGGATAAACCGGGCAAAACTCGCCCAAAAGTGTTTTAAATGTTTAAAACCTTCATACTTGCTTTACTAGAAAAAAAAATCCAAATGTGCATATGGTTTCACTGAACTCAATCTCTAATCCAGGCCAAAAAATGATAGAATGGTGAAAACGAGCTCTAATAGGTGGGTCGGTACGCATTTGAACCGTTACCAATCTGACTCACCCATTTTGACCCGTTACCGATCTGACTCACCCATTTTGCCACCTCTACAAATTGTTACATTATGTTTTTTTTTTAATCTTTTTTCGCTTGTGGTTTTAGGTTTCAAGAACCATAGGAGACGCGTACTTGAAGAAACCGGAATTTGCTCTAGATCAATCTTACCCACGGTTCCACCTTCGTGAACCCATCCGACGGCCCATTTTAAGAAACGGGCCGTCTTTGTACACAAGAGAATTGAAACTTGACGACAAGTTTATTGTGTTTGCATCAGATGGATTATGGGAACACATGACAAATCAACAAGTTGTTGAAATCGTTCACAATAATCCCAGATCAGTAAGTTTTTTAAGTTTTTACCCGTTTAAGATAAAATATTACCGGAATTGTTGAAAATGCAACATGTAGTATTTTTTGGCATCGATTTTCTCAAAATGGGTTAATGGATGACACTTTTTGTGTGTAAAATATGATTACAAAATTATTACACTATTTACTAATAATCTATTTTTTTGGATTCTTTTATGTAATATTTATGCGTTTAGAAAAACAGTTCGGCCCATTTTTAGGCCTGTTTAACTTCATCATCCGTTTGAGATAAAAGATAACCCGAATCAAGCTCAAAGATTGCTACCTATAATTTTAACGTGTATTGATGCTCACATATTTCTTTGTTTAAAAACATTAGGGTATTGCGAGGAAATTGGTTAAATCAGCAATAAACGAAGCTGCTCGAAAAGGGAAAAGGACGTATGATGAGGTGAAAAATATGGAGAAAGGGGTCTAGGCGTGTTGTGCATGATGATATCACCATAGCTGTTGTGTTTATCGACCAACATATAAATACAAACATCGATGAGGTGTCTATGCGCGGGTTTACCAACTCGACCACAAAATCTATTTTTAGCACCTTGCAAGAAGGATAGGAAGTGGTGCATAATGGATCGACTTGTTTTGAATGATAAGAACACAAAACTATAAGTTTTGGGGTAAAATGAGATTATTTTTAGGATTCTAACAATGGAAATGTCTTGATCTTGAATGAAACAATTTGTTAATAAAACACTTATTTCTACATGTATTTGGTTACATGTTTGAATAAATGAAATTCAATTTATTTAACAATAATTAAATTAAGAGATGTTTTATATTTCCTATCTAAACTAAAGTATCACGTTTTCTTGAAATACAATTTTGTAAATGCATAATATGCAATGCTTAAAAAGACAAAACATGCTGAGATATTTAAACAAAACTAAGGGATTCTAGTAGAATTCCGAAGGGATATTATTAAATAACTAGTGGTGTTTTCCCGCGTTGTGGAGCGGGCATTCACGTGGTATCAATTTTGTTCGTTACAATACCGTCACTTGGTTAGCGACTAAAGAGAAATCATAAAAAATAAAGTCGTAATATGCCCAAAATGATATTGATATGTTCTACATCGATTGAAAACTATAAAAATGGATAGCGGTATCAGCTCTAATAATACCGATGTGATCAATTGAAACAATACTTGTGAGTACTAGTACTACTTTGTTTTCAGCAAAGTTTATACCAAATCGTAGAAAAAATATACATAATTGAGTATCCAGGTTTTGTTAAAAAAAGGCGAAGGAACGCAAATAAAAAATGAAATACGATTGTCTAAATAAATATTAATTAGTACAATATTTAATATTAATTTTTGTGTGAACTTTTCATGCTAGGCAAATATGGGTAAAAGAAATAAGTAAGAGTACACGGTGATTAAAACAGATAAAAAGAATGTACATTGTAGCTCTTCAACTTGTTTTTTATATATACTAGTGAAAAATTTGTGTGATATGGTGGAGTCGACAATATACAACGGAAACATGACGTTCTTCAGGCAATCATTTCGTCCTTAGTTGAATTATCATAACGTAATCGACGTAATAAAGGAGGGATGTTAAAACAATACATAAGTTGGCAATTTTAGTTGTTTACGGATCAATTAAGAATAACTTAAAGTAGTTACCCTCTTCTCCAAATTTTGGTTATAAAAACTAGCAGAAACAACAATTTAAGTAGCACAAAATCAAAGCAAACTTAAATAGTTAAATCCAATTTGATAACCTACGCATAAACAACTAAGTTCCAAAAAAAACGAACAAGCTTAACTGAGAACTAACTCAGTTACTAAATGTTGACGTTGACACTGATATGGCATGCTGACGCTGATGACATGGCATGTCATGTTAGTATCCACTAACTGGGTTAGTTCTCAGTTAACAAAGGCTCGTTGGAAAAAGACTTTGAAAGTTGAGACTGTTGTGGGAAATTTCTTAAGTAGAGATTATTACCGACCAACGAGACAAAGTTTGGATTATTAAAATCTTATTCTTCTTATTTTTATAAATCACTAAAGCAACAAACAAAATCAAATACATACTTTATAGAACAGGGGACTTTTTGCAAGACCTACATCACAAACACGACATTTTAGAGGTTTTACACATGTATTAGGTTGGTTTAGAGCTAGCTTAAGCTTATACCAGATATTTTTGAATGTTTGAAACAAATTTTTGTTGTTCAGCCCGAATGTTGGCCCAAGTGCCTTTATGGGCGCAAGGCTGTATGTCTTTATTGGGCTTCGTTTGGGAGCCTAGGCGAGCACCTTCTTCTTTAGTGTGAAGAAATTTTAAGCTATTATCGTTTTAAAAGTCATCGTCTTTATTATGAGTATAGGGAAAATTAGGTGTTTTTACAAACCTAAAAGCACGTGTTCTTTTTCAAATGAGTTACCAAGAAGATAAACATCATCCAAGAAATATGGCTTGCCATACCCATGTATTGTAACATTAAAGAACTAGGGGCCATGTTTAAATATTTTATTTATTTTATATGGTCATATACAAATATAAGGGTGGGCGGGGTGATCACCGTAATGGTCATGAACATCGGCCCGCCTTGAAGATCACAGCCACGATGCATAATGGCCGTGACAACCATCACACCCCATATATTTCTCTCCGCAATATTTTTTTTTGCTTGAATTAAACATAAACATTATATAAACACTATTAAAACATTAATTAACCTAAAAGTTTACATAAAATTTAAACATTAACCTAAATTAAAACATTACATAATCCTAAATTAAAACATTTATTAAACCTAAATTACTAACACACCTACGGAGACTAATTATATCAATCCTCTAGAGTGTATTCCAACCGAGCATCCGAGCGGATGCGACCGAAGTCAGGACTTGGAAGACGATACGGTTCATCATCCATAATCATATACTTGTCACACCCCGACAGCGCACAACGGAAAGCAAGTCATGAGGTAACAGAAGTTGTTACCACAAAGTTTAGCAATCACACGATAATTACTTATTGACATGTTGAAAACACCCTCTAGTCAAGCATATTTAAGTTTCGGTCCAAGAAAGTTTAAAAACATGTCCAACCAAGATGAAGCGAAATAACATAAACATTGTTTTACAAATTAAAAACATAGTTCAAAAGTTATAAAGTTTTAAAGTTTATGGTTCCATAATCATGTCCATGAGCAGTGCATGCTAAAACCATACTCTCGACCCCTATGCATTAGTACATGAAAAACATGCTTAAAAATATCAACAAAAATATTGGCGAGTTCACATGTTTTAAGGCAAATAAACATATTTCCTTGTTAAAAAACGTATGATCGAGTACCGACTAAACTGAGAACCAAGTAGACTAGCTAGGTCATACAAGCATGATCGCAACCTAAGGCTCTTAATCAAACCATAACATTTTCTTCCTAAACTTGAGTATGCTCTCCCATCAGAACTAGCGCGACTGTTCTGGGAGATGTCGTCAACCCAATAAGTCTACCTACATAATCCATGGCTCTAGTCCACGAGCTAATGATTAAGAAATGCGGGGAAATTGACGGACGTCCAACGCACGCGTCGTGCATCTACTAAAGGCCATCAAATGTTCTATGTAGTTCTAGTCTACCTATCATACAAGCATGTTAATCCCTCGATTATAAAACGTTCAAAAACATTTAAAAGAAAAGGGGCCGTGAATCTCACCTCAAGCGTAGCAATCAAGCAATCCCTAGTCCAACCACAATCCTTTACTAACAATACCCTATAATCCATAAGGCAATTTTAGCAAACATTCTAAGTCTGTCCAAGCTATTCACCAAACTTCCCTCGACTTAGATTAACCAAAAGATTTGAATTTTCATAAACCCTTACCCTATTGACCCATTGGTGACCTTGACGATTGGTTAAGTTTTAGACCTCACGTACATGCATATCGCGTTTAATTATCCGACCCTTAGGTTTACACTTATATGTTCACACATATATCAATCCAAGTCAAATTCCACATAACTCAACTTAGTAAACCTATCATTTCATGATAATCAAATACAAACATGTAGCACATAGCTTCACATAGTCACTACAAATAAGACTCGTTTTCCGTAAAAAGTCGTTTCTGCCGAAACGCGGCCATACTTAGTAAATCACAAGTTACATGTAGAATGCCTAGGCTTCATGGAAATCATCCAAGTAATTAACTTACGAGTCACATATCACATAGAGTCACATAATCTTTTTCAAATTATCCATACATGCTAACATATCGTCTAAACGCACTATAAGACATGTTCTAGCAATTTCCATATCACACAAGTTCCCAATGTCTTATGTCAACCTATGAACATTATATGAACTTAATTTAAACCCTAGGACCTGCATATAAACCTCAAAATAGGACCAAATTTGTTGTTCTAAATCAACGACAAAATTAAGCCGTTATGCGTCTCAAAAATCACATTTCGACGACTTTTATCACATAGTTTTGCACTGTAAGCATCCTTTACAATGGCAAACACATTATACACCCTAAATGATGACTTTTATACATATTTTAACACTAAACGATCTGTTTTACATCAGACCTGAAAATAAGTGTTTTTAACGCGTAAAACTTGTCGAAAACATGCGTTTTCGCGCATCTTTTGCAAATACATTTAGGTTTTTATGTTAGGACTTTCATGAACACTTAATCGCATTTTGTTTTAGATCAAAATAATTCATGAAAACCTGCTATAAATCTGTTTTGGAATATCCGTTTCAAAAGCTCGCATTTTGGTGTTTTAAGCCGAAAAACGCGTATTGATCGTACATGCAAGGTCTCCCAAATGTGTAGATCCTATTTAAACTCAATGTTCACTATTTTAGACTTATCAAAACCATCTAAACATCATCACAATTAGACCTGTCCTATACTTGAAATAACTCAAAATTGCCATTAAACAATGCACCATACAAGAACATAACCATCATCTTAGCCACATTTCAATAGATACTACCCTATACCATTTATCTAGACCTTCCTAAATATGCAAAATCCATTATACATCAGATCATAGATCATCTAGAAAACCCTCTTGCATGTCCTTAAATCTTGAAGATCTATGCAATACAAAACAACCAATCAAGCAACAAAATCACCCTACACATACATACATATACACGACACACACATATACATCCTCTTTTTCCGTTTTCTTATCCTATTGTTTGTTTTATAAAAGCCATTTCAAAACTCTTGTTTGTTTGGTGAAAACTAAACCCAAAACTGAATTTTTGATATTGCATTTTTAAAGACTTTAATTATCACCAATTAAGTTTAACACGCAATTTTTGATATTATATATTATTTATTATACTGTGCAGATAGTACCTGAATTTTGGCAGTTGTCACAGTCTTCCCTCGTTTAAGAAATTTCGTCCCCAAAATTTTCGTTTAGCCGTCGCTGCCTTCGATTTGGACGGACATAAATGAGGATATTTTAGTCTCATCTGATCTTCTCTTTCCCAAGTGAACTCTGGTCTACGTTTAGAATCCCATCTGACTTTGACCAACTTGATATTACTCCGCCTCAATTTCTGGACCTTCGAGTCCGTAACCTCAACAGGTTCCTCGACAAAACGCAGTTTGTCATCAACATTAATCTCTTCTGGAGGTATCACAAGCGTCTCATCAAACAAACATTTCTTCAAGTTACAAACTTGAAACACATTATGGACTCCAGAAAGTTCTTGCGGCAATTTAAGTTGATAAGCAACTGGGCCTACCCTTGCAATGATCTCAAATGGTCCAATGTAGCGAGGTCTAAGCTTTCCTTACTAACCAAACCTAATAACACCTTTCCAAGGCGAGACTTTCAACATGACCTTATCTCCATCCTGGAATTCCAAAGGCTTTCGCCTATTATCCACATAATTTTTCTGCCTATCTCTTGCCGCTTTTAATCTATCATTGATCTTAAAGATCTTGTCCGTAGTCTCTTGGACTATTTCTGGACCAGTTAAGTGTTTATCACCCACCTCTGCCCAATAGAATGGTGAACGACACTTTCTAACCATACAAGGTTTCAAACGGTGCGGCGTTGATACTGGAGTGATAAGTATTATTGTAGGAAAACTCAACTAACGGAAGATGAGTATCCCAACTTCCTCCAAAATCAATTACGCAAGCACGCAACAATCTTCAAATGTTTGAATTAGTCCTTTCGCTTTGACCATCCGTCTGAGGATGATAAGCTGTGCTCATATCCAATCGCGTTCCTAAGGCTTTGTGCAACGATTGCCAAAACCTTGATACAAATCGGCTATCTCGATCGGAAACAATCGATATCGGAACACCATGTCTGGATACGACTCCCTTCAAGTAAATACGAGCCAATTTCTCAATGTGATATGTCTCTTTGATTGGTAGGAAATGTGCGGACTTAGTCAGTCGATCGACAATTTCCCAAGTGCCATCATGACCACTTGATGTCCGGGGTAATTTCGTAACAAAATCCATCGAAATACATTCCCATTTCCATTGAGGAATTTCCGGTTGCTGAAGTAATCTTGAAGGCTTTTGATACTTGACCTTAACCTTCGTACAGGATAAACATTTACCAACATATGCCGCTATCTCACCTTTCATGTTCGGCCACCAATAATGTTCCTTCAAATCCTTATACATTTTGTCAGAACCTGGGTGTATCGAATATTTTGACTTATGGGGCTCGTCCATAACCAATTCACGCATACCACCCTTATACGGTACCCATATGTAACATCCCGTTGTAAAATAAATAAATAAAATATTTGATACTTGTAAAATATTATTAAATAAATAGATAGCGGGTAAAACGACTCATTTAAATAAGAGACATTTGAACGAACATTCGTTGTTGAGTATCGTTTAAAAGATATAGGTGATATCTTTACAAGTCATGGTTAGTATATGAGATCTAGAAGAGTATCTAATGTTATAGGAGACCATATAGTATTAATAATAAAATATATTATATTTGAACCCTATTCTGTTTTTAATGAAACTTAGGTTGACGCGTAAATAAAACGTAGCTCGTCTTAACAGTATATTCGGAATTTGCTAAAACGTTATAGGTTAAAAGTTATAAGAGAAAAACGAGTTAAGCAGCTTAAGTTAATTAATAATAATAATAATAATAATAATAATAATAATAATAATAATAATAATAATAATAATAATAATAATAATAACGACGATAAAAAAATAAGATGATAATCCATACACGTATTATATGCTTAGAATATGAGATATGGATAACTTTGAAACCAAACTTGGAGGCCAAGTTTCGGTACTCATTAGAGTAGTATAAAAGGCGACTGTCAAAATTTTATTTTCACTCATTTCACTCACATTTAAAGAGTCAATTGGAGCTACCTACCGGTATATTAGCCTACCTACATTACGTTTATACGACGACATCCGATTGAGTGAATGTCGATACTACAGTGTTGCACTGAATAAGAGCGAGACGGTCCTGACACAGAATAAGAGTCGGACCCGAGTATCGATAGTCTATCTCGTGATGTTCGTATTAAATATGATGGGATATGCTAACATATTAGGTTCTTTTTTCTAGATAATAATTAGGAGTTGCTGGCAAAAAAAAAAAACTACACTTACACCAAGAACCTCTTTTAAGGTGAGTTTATTCACGTCTTCCACGTGTGTGGGCTAAATGTTTTAACATTGTTAGTGAGAGTTTTTAACCTTTTAAACCCGCTACAATGTGATAGTATAAAATTGTTAAAAATGTTTTGGCAAAGGTTTAGATACATCATAGAGATTAAGTTGCTTGCTAAATTGCTAATTAATTACCACCAGTACGTGGGGTTCTGTGCACATTACTTTTTACTTTGGTATATCACGACACGTCATTTTGGGGAGCAATTCCCAAAAATGGTATGACCACAAGCATAGATCCGGTCGAGTGGTAAGTACAGTGGAGGTAATAGTAATTAAAGCCAAGTGTGAAAACCCTTAATACTATAATGTAAATGTGTCATTTTTAAAGGAATGTTCTCACCAGCTTTTCCGAAGATCAAATCCTTTTAAAACATTTTTCAGGTGACTTGCTAAATAAATAATACAAGATGGTGTTGTTGCGAACAAGGGGTGTGGTGAAACACTCCGTTTAAATAAGTGGCTCGTCACATGATATTAAATATGAAATATGTTTTTATGAATTTTGCTTGTAAAATATAGGGTAGTATCCCTATGTAAATCTTTTGTACATTAGAGGGTTGGATCCTCCGTTTTATCAATAAACTAATGGTGTTGACAGTATTTCTTAACTTCGTGTGTTAATGCAACATGAGAAAATAATTGCTTCTAAATTAGGAATGGGATGCGTGTTAATGCAACGTGAGAAAGTAATTGCTTACGCATCCAGACAACTCAAAAAGCACGAGGAGAATTATACGACTCATGACTTAGAACTTGGAGCCATCATCTTTGCTCTAATGATTTGGAGACATTATCTGTATGGCACTAAGTTCACTGTGTTTACAGATCATAAGAGCCTTAAGCACATCTTTAATCAGAAAGAACTGAATATGAGGCAAAGACATTGGATGGAAACCCTCAGTGACTACGACTGTGATATTCAATATCACAAAGGTAAAGCTAACGTTGTAGCTGATGCCTTAAGTTGTAAGTATCATGAGAAACCAAAAAGAGTGCGTGCTCTTAGATTAAATCTACAAGTTGACTTAATGGATCAATTGAAAAGTACTCAAGAAACCGTCATCAACAACGATAGCGAAGGGCTACAACGAAGAACCAAGGAGTTGGAAAAAGACGAAGATGGGATCTGGAAATTTCAAAAGAAAAGAATATGGGTATCTAAACAAGGAAATTTACGAGAAAAGATTCTCGAAGAAGCCCATAAGTCTAAGTATATGATGCATCCAGGGAAAGATAAGATGTATCGTGACTTGAAAGAACCATATTGGTGGATAGGAATGAAAAAGGATATAGGCAATTATATATCAAAATGCTTAACTTGTTCTCAAGTTAAGGTTGTGCATCAAAGACAAGCAGGACTGCTCCAGCAGTTAGAAATACATGAATGGAAATGGGAACTGATAACCATGGATTTCATTACCAAATTATCCAAGACAAGGAAAGGTAATGATACTATTTGGGTAATTGTGGATAGACTAACCAAATCAGTACATTTCCTACCTATGAAGGAAACGTTTAAAATGGAACAACTCGCTAAGCTCTATGTAGACCGAATAGTTTCATTGCGTGGTGTTCCATTATCCATAGTATCAGATAGAGATAGCTGTTTTACTTCCCACTTTTGCAAGAGCTTTCAGATAGCCATGGGGACACAGCTAAATGTTAGAACGGCTTATCATCCACAAACCGATGGTCAGAGTAAAAGGACCATACAAACATTAGAAGACATGCTAAGAGCGTGTGTCATAGATTTTGGTGGAAGTTGGGACGATCACTTACTACTAATAGAATTCTCATATAATAATAGCTTTCATTCGAGCATTAATGCCACACCGTTCAAAGCACTGTATGGAAGAAAGTGTAGAACACCGGTGTGTTGGGCAGAAATAGGAGAGAAACCGTTATCTGGTCCTGACATAGTTCAAGAAACACCCGACAAAGTCATTCAAGTTAAGGAAAGACTAAAAGTTGCACGTGATCGACAAAAGAGTTATGCTGATCACCGTCGCAGGCCTTTAGAGTTTGAAGTCGGTGACAAAGTACTATTAAAAGTATCTCCTTGAAAAGGAGTAGTTCGATTCGGTAAGAATGGAAAGTTAAGTCCAAGATTTGTTGGACCATTTGAGATCGTTAAACGAATCGGACCAGTTGCCTATGAGCTAAATTTACCAGAAGAAATGATTGGCATACATGATATATTTCATGTAAACAACCTAAGAAAATGTTTAGCTGACGAATTATTAAAAGTTCCGGTTCAAGACATAAAGGTAAATTAGAAACTGAAGTTTGTAGAGAAACCCTTACAAATCGATGATCGAAAGACCAAGAATCTTAAGCATAGAAGACTTAAATTGGTCAAAGTGAAATGGGACTCTAGTCGAGGGCCTGAGTATACGTGGGAGTTAGAATCCGAAATGAGGGCAAAATACCCATACTTATTTAAATAATCTTGAGGACGAGATTTAAAACAAGGTGGGGAGAATGTAACATCCCGTTGTAAAATGAATAAATAAAATATTTGATACTTGTATGTTAAATATTATTAAATAAATAGATAGCGGGTAAAACGACTCATTTAAATAAGAGGCATTTGAACGAACATTCGTTGTCGAGTATCATTTAAAAGATATAGGAGATATCTTTGCAAGTCATGGCTAGTAGATGAGATCTAGAAGAGTATTTAATGTTATAGAAGACCATATAGTAGTAATAATAAAATATATTATATTTGAACCCTATTCTGTTTTTAATGAAACTTAGGTTGACGCGTAGATAAAGATTAGCTCGTCTTAAAAGTATATTCGGAATTTGCTAAAAGGTTATAGGTTAAAAGTTGTAAGAGAAAAACGAGTTAAGCAGCTTAAGTTAATTAATTAATTAATAGTAATAATAATAATAATAATAATAATAATAATAATAATAATAATAATCTATATTATCTTATTAAGGAGGAGTGATGACCAACATAGTAATTTTGTACACCAACCAACTATTACAACAACATGTACAAGTGAATCAAGCTTATATAAAGAGAGTATAATTGGAATTTTTTTGTACAATTAAGACACTTGAAATGGTAGCAATGTAATTTTATTTTTGACTTTTAGTTAAACCTCAAAAATCCATTCCCTTGATACCCCTCTCATCCCTCCAAGTTCTCTCCTTGTCCTTTCATATTCTTAAACTTCCCCCAATTTATTTTCACACATTAAATTCAAACAATCAAATAAAATGTAACTCATTCCAAGCATTCATTCTAGGAAGATGCAAAGAAAAATTCTCTACAAATCATGAATCAACAATGCTATCTTAAATCCCAATCAAAATATTTACTTATGTGTGGGTCAATTTTGGTTGTGTTTATATCAAACGGGTCAAATAAAAGATGAGAGTTTTTTCACATCCTTTTTTGTTGCAACTATTGTTAATTGTGTACGTATCCTCTTTGGCAGGAGAAAAATGAGAGACTGTTCTACAAGCTACATACACCAACTGTTGGTGAAGCATGCCAAAAATATGGGACCATCTTCAAGAACCTGCAGGGTCTATATATTAGTTTGAAAGACAAGCAAGTTCCCACCACCATTGTTTCCTCTTGTTATTCATGAGAGATTTTTTGTTATTTTATTAATAATCTGATATAGCTTTTAATTACTTTCACAGGGAAAAGTCCTTGAGATATTGAAGAATTGGCCTAAGAAAAAATCCAAGTTATAGTTGTTACGATGGTGAGTGAATCTTAAAGGACTTTTGGTTAAAAGGACTTATTAACTTATGACTTTTTAAAAAGAGTTTTTAGAAAATTGTTTGGATTAGCTTATGTGGTGGGAAAAACAATAAGTTGATAAGTTAGTTTGTAAAAAAGTGTTTGGTTTAACTTATTTAGGTAAAATGACCAAAAAGGGTATAAGGAGGGAAGGTGTAAGGATATAATAAGGGCATGTAGGTAAATAACCATAAATAAGTTATAAGGAGATTCAAAAAGTCACTCATCCCTTACTTTTTCAAAACAACTTATCATAGGCAAACAAAAAAGTTAAAACAAAAAGTCCTTTTCCTTTTGCCAAACACTTTTTTTAACTTATTAACTTTTTGGAAAAGTTATAAGTTATAAAGAGATGGAAATAAGGAGAGCCAAACATGCTCTTAGGCCTAGGAGACCTTGGCTGCCAGGTAAATGTTTTATTTATTTACTTGGTGTATTTTTTTATTATCTGGTATTCTTTTTAATACAATAACAAAAACCAAGTGGCACGGTTGGATTCGGGTTGTGAAACTAATTGTTGTTTCTTGTGACTTGAGGTCCCAATATTCAGTGTTATGTTTATAATTGTATATATTGATTTCTTGCTACTTTCGATTATATGATTATTTTGGAGTCAATTAGTTAGTTTTTGATATTGAAACTAAAAATTTCGTACAAACGTTTATGGATCAACCCCACCTGGCTTGACCCGTTTTCGCACATACTAAAAATCGAATACAATTTTGCGAAATGATTTTTTAGCAGAAGTAATAAAAAAAAATCTAGAGTAATTAATTTTGCATACATCAGTCATATTCACAAGAAAGCTAATAATATTGTTATTATTCATGTTAATACTTACAGCCGAATGATGAATTCCTCCCTGGGTAGTATAGAGAGAGAGGAGAGCGCTTTTCCCACAGGTATGCCCATTCCTCCTTACAACACATCTATTCCATCTGCCAGATCTCTTACACCTTCAAAAGCGCCAACATGTTCAATTCTATTCTACCCTTTTCATGCCATCATTTCCTATTTGTGAGAAATTAGTATTTCATATCATTGCTGAAAAATAGCAGAAACGACCAAAGTTTGTGATGACAGATACAACTGTCGCTAAAAGTTATTCACAAATGCGGTTGTAAAAGGTTTGGTTCGTTGATTTTGAAAGTTTGGTCACAAACTTGGTTGTTAGAGGTTCGGTTTGTTAATTTTGTGACGGAAGTTTTGGTCAGGCCTGGCACAAAAGGGTCGGAATGGACGAAGTGGGCAAAGGCACGGGGCGGTCTCATGATGGGCCCGAGTTTTTTTTAATAAATATTTGTTTATGTACATAAAAATCTTGTTAGTAGAGTTGGAAAAATCATCAATAATATAGTGAAGAGGTTAAGTTCATGGTTTGCTCTAGCACCGAGACTTGGAACCCAAATTTTTTTAATGGTTTTTAGGGACGTCCCTGGTTTTTGGTAACAATTTATTCCAAATGGTCGCTTATGTATGGTAGTGTGACAAGGTGGGTTTAGAACAGATTCTAAAATTGGGGTCCCCTTCGTAAAAAGATATATATATATATAGGGTAGGGTTCCTGTAGGAAAATTGGTTTGTGTGAGAAGTGTAGGAAGGATTAAAAATTGATATGTATGCTTCATTTTTTTGGACGTATTCATGATGTTTTTGATTGTTTTGCTTAGAAAAACTTAAAACATAACAATTAATAACCGAAAACAAATGTATTTTAGGCTTTAAAAAACTTTAAAACACTATGTCAAGAACGTTTAAGCATAGTGTTTTAAAGTAATTACTAGGGTGTTTTATCTGTAATTTAAATTTAATGACTATAATACATTGGATTGTGTTTTAAATTGTTGTATATTGTTGTATTTAAGTGTTTTTCAAGCCAAAACAACCTAAAACATCATTCCAAAATCAAAAACATGATGGCTACATGTCAATTCTTAATCCTTCTCACGCTTCTCACACAAATCAATTTTCCTACAGGATCCTCTACCTATATATTATATATATATCTTAATAGTTACTTTAATGTTTTTATGATACTATTGTACGTTGTTATAATAATGTCAATACAATTCAATATTGTTTTTTCTTCTATTATACCATACAGATGAACTAAAATGTTGAAATTGATTTACACGTTGATGTTATCTTTGGCCAGACATATGAGCTATCATGTCTTTTCCAACTATATATATATATATATATATATAGGGTAGGGTTCATGTAGGAAAATTGATTTGTGTGGAAGTGTGAGAAGGATTAAAAATTGATATGTATGCATCATTTTTTTGGACGTATTCATGATGTTTTGGATTGTCATGCTTAGAAAAACACCAAACATAACAATTAATAACAAAAAAACATTGTATTTTAAGCTTAAACATTAAAACACTATGTCAAGAACAATTAAGTAGAGTGTTTTAACTAATTACTACGGTGGTTTTATCTGTAATTTAAATTTAATGACTAAAGTACATTAGATTGTGTTTTAAATTTTTGTATATTGTTGTCTTAAGTGTTTTTCAAGTCAAAACTACCCAAAACATCATTCCAAAATAAAAACAATGATGGCTACATGTCAATTCTTAATCCTTCTCACACTTCCTACACAAATCAATTTTCCTACATGATCCTCTACTATATATTTATATATATATATATATCTTAATAGTTACTTTAATGTTTTATATGACACTATTGTACGTTGTTATAATAATGTCAATACAATTCAATATTGTTTTTTCTTCTAATATACCATACAGATGAACTAAAATGTTGAAATTGATTTACACGTTGATGTTACCTTTGGCCAGACATATGAGCTATCATGTCTTTTTCCAACTATACGTTTTCGCTATGTCTATAGAACTACCTAACCTATAATTAAACAAGAAACGTACTTCGCGTAAGTTAGGGTGGAGGGTGTGGGGCTTGGGTAGGAGCTCGTGTACCTCCAACCCTATTGGCTACACCGCCCTTGTGGCCCGGGTACCTATTACGGTATGCATTCGGGTGGAGATAACCGAGGGCGAGTTGTTGGAAATTTTGAATTCAAACGGTCAAAATTTGATCGTTGCTTTTAAAAAGTATTTTTACCCACTTTAAAATCCACTT